>OY987257.1:31061936-31172375 GCA_963920725.1 Rhamphomyia laevipes
CTCTTCCGAAGGGTCCTGGAGTTTTAATTAATAACTAAAAAATAAAACTGTGTATAAGTATTTGTAAATATTTTGGTTCCTACTTCGTGAACGAACTGTAGAAAAACAAGGCATTTATTCTGAATTGACAATAAATCCTAAGGTTATCAAGGAAGAGTTTTGCTAAATAAGTATATGAAAGATTTTTGCAAGGGGTACCATTAAACATAATATTCTAGGTTTAGTTTCTCAGCCATTTAATATAAATTTTATAAAATCTATATAAAAATTATATCTACGATTTGAGGGTTAATAGAGTAAAAGAAGGAATTGATAAAATAGCTACGCTATAATATTGAATGATCACTCGAATGTTCTCGCTAGAAGTCTACTAGCTAGCAGCACCCGGCAAACTATGACCCGTGGGTCACGGAGTGACCCAAAGCATCATTTCTTATTACCCGCTTCGAAATTGTAAAGTAACAAAATAATAAATATATTATTTGATTACAACTATTGAACTATTGCATATAAAATTAAATCATCCCCAACAATTTTTTTAAAATTTGTTTTAAAATTAATTTTATTTGAAATGGATATAAAAAATTGTAAGTTTAACTAATTCTTACATATAAAAATTCAAGTAGAAAAAGGAATTGTGTGTGATTTCGATGTAAGGACATGTCACATGTCAGACTTATATTAATAACATGAAAGACGAATTTGAAAATAAATTTCAAACTTGGAAAATGCACGGCCCAATGTTTGTGTTTATTACGAAGGCGGATCTAATTGATGAAACTATTTTAGTTAAAATTTGTTTAGTTGGATAATAAATGAATTACCTTTTGGTTTAACTAATTTTTGTAAATTGCTGTCATATAAATTGCCACTGACGCGCTACGAGTTTTAAAAAACCTCATCTCAGGCGAATTTTACCCACGATTAAAAAAGTAGGAGTTGCATTAAAATTAAATATTCAAACTAAAATATTTAATTAAAATTCATGTAATAATATTTTAATTCTCTGTAACAAAGTAAGACCAATAAATAGAATATTTATGTAGAAAAAAAATATCTTAAAATCATATCATGTTGACGATATGATTTGAAGACAATCAATTATAAATAATAAATTAACACTGTTTATTTTAATGAAAGATTACTGTCAGTAAGTGTAAAATTTTCTACAATATTCTTGTTCGAAGTATTCCCTAATTAAGTCCCGAAACTCTCAAAACATTAAATATCAAGTAATTTTTGATACAATCTTTAAACCAGTCACTTTTCATTAACAATTTAAACGATTTCAATTTAAGTTAACTAAGTTTTCTACAGAGAACACTGTATTTATCCTAACGACAATATTTTGTTCTTACATCATTTAAATTAACTAAGATTTTCTATAAAATTAATAATTATTAAAAACGTATTCCATGAAATAATTACTTTTTGTAACAAAAATTACATAATTTTCTTATAAATTATATAAATTAAGGCTTTAATAAAATGATTCCATATAATTTTTATAAAAATTATCTGGTTTTGACTTCAAAACGATCAAATTTCCTTTACCAAACACAGTAATTTTTATATGAATAAATTTTGATTGAAGTGGAAAACTCTCATGAGATAATTTCGAATGAAAAATTATATAAATATATATATATATTTTTTTATCTATATGACTTTGAAAATTCACCAAAGTATTTTTGCTATCGAAAAATAAGAAAAGAAATTTGTAAACTTTGTCCTATATTATTAACTGCTTGAAAATAGTAAAAAAAAATTATCGTTTTATTTTAAAACATTTTTTATAATATTATCTTAAACAAAACATACTTTTTTTTTATACATAGATGCAAACTTTTCGATTGCATGCAAAGAATATAATCAAAAATATTTGAAAAAAAAAAAAAAAAAATTAAATACTTTTATAAACTTATTTAAAAATTATCATAATATAAAAAATTCAAAACGTCATGATTAGATATAAAAAATAAAAAGTTTATTTATATAAATCCCTAAGGAAATAAAAGTTTTTTTTTCAATATTGGTTTCATTTAAAAACAAAAAAAAGAAATGGAAACAAAAATGTTTATCGTCATATTTATATGTTAAATAATTCTTTATTATCGAATTAAACTTTTTAAATCGCATAATAAAAAACATGAAGATAATTTTCCAACAAGAAAAAAGAAACCTTTATCAGAATTTGATTATATAACTATTGTTAGAGTTCTTAGAACGTGTTTAATTTTAGAATATTATTATAATAGTAAACATAAATTTGTATATTAAATATAAATTTAAAGTTGGTAACTATGGACAGTAGCTATGGGTTCATCAGTGATTTATGTCCAACAGAGTTTTGTAATTAACAGTACCGATGTAACAAACAGTATACCTTGTAAAAAATTATCTTTTTGAAACCCAATATTTTATTATAATTCTACTGTCTACAAATTACAGGAGCACAAAATCAACCTCTGAATAAAATTCCATTGAATTATATAGAAATAAAATATTAGATTTATGAAATTAATATATTAATCGTAAATTTTAGAATGGACCCTCTAATGTAAGTAAACTATAAAATATTTTTGAAATTTTACGGTAAACTAAAAAAATATGGAATTCTACATAAACTGTAAACTTAAACCTATTTCTACAAAAAAATATTGATTCCATCTTCTATGGGGCATCAAGATTAAGATTTGATGAACCTTTGTCCCAAATTTCAATAAAATATGACGAGCTGCACACATCAAAGTTTTGTGAGAACGTGAATGTTTTTTTCATTTCTCTCCGACTGAAAACGCACAGAATTTGTTTTTTTAGCTAAATCCTTTTTTTTTTTTTTGACAATTAAAAAACTTTTACTACACCATTATTTCAATTGTTGGAAATAAAAAATTTGTATCTCCGTACTGGGGAAATAGAACACGGATACTAGACTAAAAACATATTTTATGATGTCATGTATAACATTTTTCTAAGGGTATTAGTACCAATATTACTGAAAATGTTATTTCCTGCAAATAGAGTAAGAATTCATATCCTTAAAAACAAAAATTGATTTATTACGATCCGCTTAAATATATACGTAAAATAAAAATAATTAAACTTTATGTTTGGTTAACGATATTTAATTTCAAATTCTAGGAAAAGTTAAATTTTATCTTTTACAATATAATTTCTTAAATTTTTATTGCAAAATTTTATCTAATGACAAAACTATTACATTTCCAATAAATAATTTTTTTTTTTTTTAAATAATTGTAATCGTAACTTAGTTTCGATAGTTGTTCTGACATCAAAATGTGAATAAATTTATATTTTATAAATATTATGTTAAAGAAATAAAATAAAATGATGCATGATAAAATGAAACTTTTAAAAAAATCAGGATGTATGAATGCATATCAATTGAAATCATTAATCAACTGTCGATGTCATTTCAAGAAAAACTGTCATTTTGCTTCAATTTATCAAGTGATGTGGTATAATCTGCATGAATGCCATTTCTAATAATATACTTTTCCACATCCTTAACATTCCTTTCTTTAATCTTTACTTATATATAGTTTTTGTGAACCGTAAAACTATTTTTTTTTTTTAAATTATGTAATGTTAGTGTACCGAGATACATAAAATAATATTCTTGATAATGGCTGGCGGATGTCCGTAAATATATATATAAAAAAAATGTCGTTCTTTATAAGCTTTTTTCTACTCGCTAATGAAAAAATTGTTATATTTTATATTTTATATATTATTTGACATTATACGTACACGCTTTTATATAGAACTTATATGAAGGAAAGTGCATTTTTTTTAAAGGAAATTTATATACCAGAAAAAAAAAATTACTGATTCGATTTAAATTTTATAAGAACCAAAAAAAGAAAAAAAAGTGATACTTTTTTCCATTAAAAGATTATATTCTCTGTGCACAGCGTTTGGGGTGATTATAATATAATTTGTGTGTATATATATGTGTGTATAACAAATATCCTTTTTGTTGTTGTTGTTGTTGTTGAAAAAATAAAAACAAAGATAATTCTCTAAGATGACACAACAAAAAAATAGCTTTAGATTTTGAAATATAACTAATTTTGTTAAGTGGATAGCATAAAAGGACGATATATACAAAATAAAAAATGAAATTGCATTAAAGGAGCATGTATATAATATTTACATTGATTATAGAAAATATACAGTTAGAAAAAATAGTTCTTTTTTGTGACTAATTGAATTATTTGTTACATTTAATTTAGAAGCCATTATTTAAATTTGTCCTTTCAAAATTAATTTATTAAAAAATAAAAACTGATGTAATTTCGTCGGTTACTGTTAGCAATTACCAATTACAATGTTTTTCTAATCTGTATATTAACTCAAATTTTAATAATTTCGAATTTAAAATAAGTTTAACATTCGAAGTTACATAAATATAAAGAAATTAATTGAAAATGTTGCGGATATACACATTTTTAACGTATTAAAAATCAAAAGGATCAAAACCAATGCTTCCATATTAGGTCATTTAACTATCTACACACTGATTGACTAAATATAATTAAAATTAAGTGTCACTTAAAAATCCTTAACTCCTTAAACTTCTTTAATTTAACATTTAATTACTTAGCGCTGATGGAATAACAGTTCCAAAACGTCACCGTTGAATTGACACTTGTGTAAAATGTGTGACTGTTGTTTCCAGTACTTCACAGTTTTTTTCCAGAACTTTACTTTATTTACGTGTTCTTTACACTAATTTACGCTTATTTGGTAAATAATTGTATATTTGTAAATAAAGCGTAAATTGTTAATGCTGATTTTACATATTTTGGTAAAAAAAATTTATACATTATATATAAATTAAAGAAATATTCTAACAAATATCAATTATTTAAATTACAATATAATTTTAATACCAGATAATGAAAAAAATTGTGAATTCGATTTATAATATTAAAATTAATATTAAATTCAAAAATTATTATGATTGGCTATGCGATTTGTTAAATTATTATGATATTTTGAATTACAAAACTCTTTTGCGTTATAAAAATTATTTTATTGTATTTGGCAGATAATAAATATATATTATTTCTGTTAGTAAGCAAAATATATTGAATTTAATGCAATATTTTTTTTTTTTTTTTTTAATTTATTAAAACCAACTTTTTATGGGGACCATAAAAATATTTTGTCTCACAGCGAATATATAAAATGTAAACCACGATTATTGGTTGGTTGGTTTGAGAAGGGGGGGATGGAAGCGACCAAACCTCGTACCTAGACCATACGGTTTGCTCTACCCACTTACGAAACGTTACCCAGTTTCACCACGAATCATGCCATCCCACTTCTTTAATAAAGTTTATCAGGTTAGCATGAAGTTTCCTTGCTTATACTTCTATTAAATCTATAAAACCTTCTGCAAAATAAAAACCGAAAAAATGTAATCTTTTATTGCACAGGGAAGGACAGTGATATAGAATAGAAGATATATAATTGTTTCGTTATCCTCGGTTTCCGTTGTCAGGCTTAGTCGCTTGGCAATGTTTAAATAAAAAATAATGCAATGTAAATGGAATTATTGCTCATTTCCTTATAAACCATATACAAATCGAAGTACCGTGTAAATCAAAGGTTATTTGTACATAGATAACATTTAATATAAAATTTATATCGGAAACTAAATAAATATTATTATCGAAAAACAGTTAAAAACAAACATATTATTAGCTAATCTAATTGAAATTCAAATACAATAAAAATATTTCTATAATAATACAAATTTATATTACATTAATTCACAATAGAATAAATTATTTTAGAAAAAGTTCATGTTTTCCTCCTGCAATATATTGATAAAATAATGATGGGCGTTTTTCCAATATATTATAAATTTTTAAAAAAAAATTTGTAAATAAAATGAAATTTTTGTAAATTTTATAGAATTTCTCTTATAAATGATGCTTACAATTATTAATGTATAAATAAATACTTTTATTTTAAATTGTTTACCATATAAACATGTATTCAAAATAATCATGATTTTATGGTTTTTAGTCTTAATAGGAACACCAGTTCCCATTATATGATTCCAAATAACATAAAAAAAAGCTAAAATATTTTCTAGATCAATTCCATGAATAAAAGAAATATGTATGTCCAATGTCATTAATAGTGAATATTTTATAATGTAGGAATAATAAAAATAAAAAAATATTATTATTTTAAAATAAAAATAATAATAATGAATCAAAAGTTATGTTATAAACGCGCGTTCTTGTTATATATTATTTTGATTATACCGAAATAGGAACGAAAAATCCAGAAGGGGTTTTTAAATAATATACAAATTTTTAAATATTACATATTTTAAAGATATTTTAATTATGAAATTTTTATTCAATTCAAATAAAATATTTAAATATTATTTATACATTACATCGGAACACCATATTTTGTTTGATGAAATGTCAATTTTAGTTATAAGCGTGCAACATTTTATCTGACTCGTATCAGGTTTTCGTTCTTAATCTAACAGCATACTTTGAAATTTGGCTTACTTTATAATGCAACTCTCCATTCTGTTTGAACTTTTGGTTTTTTACACCAGTTAATAATTTGTAAGACAAGCCTTCCACTCTTGGTCTACTTTTTGTTTATCGCAACATTTAATAACTTGTAAGCCTAGCTTTTCTCCCCCGTCTACTTTTTAGAATTTTTCACTTCTGGTTTACCGGATATTAATATAAGATAATAAAGGGTTCGTTAAGGTAGAAGTGCCTACCCTACTAATATTTGGTCAGTTAATTCCTTGGCTTCAGTAGAATCATTGAGTTTTCCAGACGGCTAGGCTCAGAAATTGCTTATGCAGGTGTGTCATTACCGTATATTACTTCGACTAATGATCTTGTTCAGTAGTGCTGTTCAACTAAGTACCACTTATTTTATGGCTTTATTACACTTTATATTTCTTTTTTTATATAAGAGATTATATTTTATAATTGGCTGTTTCGTGCTGATCAACTTCATATTCAATATATTGAAAATCCTTTTCTTATATTGGAAACAATTCAGCTAGACTGCTAGACCATAATTATATAATATTTTAGCAATCTTTCTTTATTTTTGAAACCATTTTTTGTTTAATTCGAATTTATAGTTAAATATCATAATCCTTATTGATAATTATTGTTATATTACTAACTGAACATATAGAAGTATTGTAAATTGAAATAAAAATCCTTAAATCGAACTAATATCAAATATGTGCTATGTTAAATTTTTTTTTTAAAATAATGTGCTAAAAAACGATCGTTAGACAAAATTTACATATCGCAAAAGTGAACATAAATTATTCAATAGACGAATGCATATTATATATGTAGAAATTTTTAATATCAATAATAATAATTGCGTTTTTATCGTATGTAGACAGTAATAAAAAAAAGAAGAAATTATAGCATTATTGTATTGATAATTTTATTTTATTTTTCGATATTTTGAATATTGAATATTTTATATAATAAATATTTTTTTTATGATTTCATAATAAATATAATGGATCCGCTTAAATAATTTCGATTCTTTAATATTCACAAGGACATTATATTAGCAATTGAAATTATCAATGATGTTATTTAATGAATATGGTATATTTAACATTGTCACATCACAATTATTAATATGAATTGTGGCCATGTTATATTTCAAAATAAATAAAATATTTATATACAATTTTCATTAAATTTTGTTATATTTTATTAAAATTTTAAATATAATTTATTGTATATTAATATTTTCAGAAAATTAATAATTCTATCAAATATTTTCAATAGTAAATATAAACTTTGTTCAAAAAATAGAAAAACGTCCAAAGCAAATTAAAATTATTACCAATTTTTATAGTGTAGAGTAGATGATATAAATATTATATAAAGCAATTTGTAATATGTAAATTTGATAGAGCAAATAATGAAATATCAAATTTTTTTTTGGAAAGTATATTTTGCTAATTGCTAATAATCATATTTGATCAATTATTTGATTATCGGATATATGAATTCATTCACAAAGATGAAAATAATTGAAATTCAAATCTAATAAAAAATTTAACAATATTATTCATTGTAAAATCATTATATTCAAATTTTTGTGCATTTTCAGCAACAATTTCATCCAAAATGTAGAATATTATATCTAATAATATAATTTGAAAATGAAATATCAAAATTATAAAGAATTTCTATAATTAATAATTCAATAATTGATTATTTCTCATATTTGTTTTATTCAATAAAAGCAGATTTCTGACACCATTTTTATTATAGATTTCAAATTAAATATGGAAATTTTTCTCACAAATTTTGTTTATCAGAAGAAAACTTTGTACTAAAATGCATTCGAATATTTAATATTATTTAGGTTTTATATAACGAGATTCTTTCATTTCTACTATACATTCAAATCTAAATTAAATTTCCAAATAAAACATAATTAAGCAAATTATATTCAATGATTTATGTTGAGTTAGAATCTAAGTTAAGTTTTAAAATTACCTCTAAATGTAGTTAATTAAAGAAATTTTCGTCATTATTTCATATATGAAGTCAGTCCATATGAAATTATTGGTTTTAAATGTCTGATGAAATTTAAAGAAATTCAATATAACGCATTTAAAGATGAAGAAATTCAAGAATTAATTGATTAATAATAAAATCTTTCTATAATTAATTTATAGTGCAATGATTACTTTATATTTCATGTTTATGAATTATAATTACAACCTTCTCTGTAGTAATCTGAATAGTTTTTAAATGGAAATATCATTCATATTAGAAAAAACTCGTATTGATATTGATAGTAAAGCTTATAACATATTCCAGTATCCGGTCCGTTTCAATGCTAAATTTTAAGATTTCTGCGTTACTGAATTTTCCGTCACCCTACCGAGTTTATCTTTATCGAAACGGTAGCTATACTTACGATCCTACGGCATGTTCTAATCAAACTCGGACAGGCATAAAGTATTGATATCCTTTACAACAATGTACTCACACATCCCCGACTTTTTATTTGACATTAACAAACGCAAAAGGAATAAAATTACGAGGGAATCTATTACATAATCGACATTTATAATTAAATTCAAATCATTGACACAATAGTGCTGTAGTTAGTTGATCAATTTAGGTCGAAGAAGTACTCGGGATTTCTATGAAGTATTTAATTTGTGATTGTATTAAATTGTCATTATATTTATTTAACTAATACGAATTTCCTAAATAATATAAAAGAAAAAGAAAACTAACTTGAATTGTTTATAATTACATACTTTTTTATATAAATTTATACAAATAAATTAATAAAACATACAAATCTAATGTAAAAACACCTAACATGTAGCATGTAGCAATATTTTTCCTTTTTTGTAAATCCAACAAAAATATTTAGCATTTTTTTCTCTGTTATATTTTGTTTTTTTAACATTTTTACACATTCCCAGAATCACATTTTCATGTCGGCAGCTTCCTTTTCTCATTAAAATCGTGAAAAAAAACCACAAAAATATATATAAAAAGTCTAACGTTCGTTCCTATACATAAAATTCTTTAGTTTGTTGTATCCAAAACAATAAATATACTAAAAGAAAAAACAATTTATTTTTAAAGAAAATAAACTACATTTTAAAATAATATTAGTTTTTTTTTCTGTAGTACGAATAAGAGTTACAAATATAGAATTCATTGAAAATGTGAATACTGGAAGTTCTCCTAACAAGACCCATAACAGAGATAAGGCAATTACAATTTAATGACAGCAGCACTTCATGCAAGTTGCTGATATGCAACCGCCATCATACTTTTACAATCGCCTTTTTTGGTTTACCATATAGCATTAATAATCATATAAAACCCTTTCAAGTTGTGAATAATTTCCAAACAAAAATATAGAAAGAACTAGTCCTAGTCTCTAGGTGTTTTTTTCTCAAATGGGTGGAATAACATAATGTAAAGTTACTTTATATTATATTTTAGTTTCCATAAGTTGCAGAAAAAAATTGTGGTGGTTCCAGTGGTGAATAATAATTTTGGTTGTGTCATTAAAAGCTATTTTATTTGTTTCATTTATGTATTTTTCTTAGGAAATTATTGCTAGGAATTCCAAGAATTCTACAAAATGTTTAACTTCAAATTCTACAATCCCTAGAAGATCCATCAAATATTTGATATAATGAACCACATTAACTATATAAAAGAAGAAATTTAAAGTCACAATAAAGTTGGATTTAGCAATTCAATAAGACATTTTGTAACTTTCGAATAGTTTATCTTAATAATTAATTTGTGATTCGAATACTTCTCAAAATGTCGTTGTTATTAATTTGGTAAGGTTTACTTATAATACTTGGTGTCGATTGATTTGATTCAATGATGCATTTTTTGAAATGTGTTCAGTATTTAATTCATGAAATAAAAAAAAACCATTCATCAAACTTAATTGGGACCTGAAAATTTATGTTTTTTTTGTTGTGTTGCAGGATAATATTTCCCTTAGCTAGTTTTCTTGCTTACCAATTTCACGCTTTCCGTTTTTCTTTTTTTTTTCAACATTTACTCTACGATTTCATCCAGGTTTTTATTCTAGTTAAATATTAACGTGTATCTGAATGTAGATTTTGTTAGAGCATTTTTTAGATATTATATTATTTATATGTATATAAAAAATTTTGTATGCAATTCAATTTTTTTTTTTTTGAATTATTTTTAGGTTTTTTAATGAAAACAAAATTTCATCGTATAAAAAAAATATGTAAACATTGATTATTTTTGTTATATGTATTATATTATTATGAAAACGAATTTTAAAAGGTTCATTTAAAAACTAGTTTAACCTTAACTTTGTTTACTCAATAGTGAAATTTTCATTTTTTTTGTTTGCTATCCATCAGTATTCAAAAGTTTAGAATAATTTCAATTTGAAAATTGTTTTTTTTTTTCTATTATATAAAAATATAAATTGGATTAATAATTGATGAAAGCATAAGTTTTGCAACAATATTTTGGATAAATATTGAAAAAATAATGTAATTATTGAAATGTCAATTATATTTCTCTATATAAAACTACCGATAATTAAAGCAATGCTAATTATTCTTATATTAGAAAATGGTTTAAATTTGTATTCACTATTTTTAGTTTACTGGGTCGATAAATGTATTTAAATTAGATAAAATGGACCATAAAATGGAGTTTAAATTGAACTACATCAAGGGATAGTTTTATTTTGTTGGAAAAATTAACAATTATTTCTAATGGTTTTTACTTGATCTTCAGTTCTAAAAAATAGACAAATTTTACTAATATACATTTCTAATCACTTGCAAAATTGTATTTTTAGTCAGCGTATACCAGGACACTGGAAAACCAATTTTAGATTATTTGTAAACCAATTAAAAATTCAATATACCTGGAAAAACAATTTCGAAATTTCGATTTCACCACAAAGGTTCATAATAGTATTAAACAGCAGTCGATGCAATTATGTTAGGGACCTTGTACTTGTATGAATATATTATATATAAATGGTGCTAATAGTTGTGATATTGTATAAACATAATTTATATTGAAATTATTTTTATCTGAGCAATTTTTCTTTTCGTTGCAATAAATTTTCTTTATATCTCCCGAAATCTATACAGTATTCAGAATATACAATTCGACAATTATTCTTTTTACATTTAAGCAAGTTTTAACTATGAGATGTATTGTAATGGAAAGATACGGTTGAGAAAAATTAAAATTTCTGAAATTACATTTTCTGTACATATCCAAAATTGTTAAAAACCAATTGAGTACTCGTTATCGGTGCCTGTCCGCAACAATATCTTTAGTAATAATTATTATCCGGTTCCATTTAAAGTTTTACCTAACAAATTTTCGGTTTATAAAAATATTCAAATTATATAAAACAAGTTTTTCGCCATATGTTTTATAAAAAGTATATGATATTTTTTACATTATACATGCCTAAATAAATTTACAAAACGGTTAGCAGCTTTTTAAATACATATATAAAAAAATGATATGATAGTTTTACCTATAACATACATACATTTATATATATATATATCGCTAAAGGTAAATTGAAGAACTATACTAATATGCTAGTTGCAGAGTACTTTTCATCATTATTAATGCTTGGATTTTTCTGAACAGCTTCATTATCACTAAATGCGTATAAAATGTCTCTGTTTTATATTATGCATTAAAAGTATGTATATTTATATCATCAACATTGAGTATTTTTTTTTAGTGTAAATAACAATTTTGGAATATTCTTTTTGCAAATTATACTAACATTTTTTTACTTTTTTTTTTTTTTTTTTGAATAAATGCACCAAACAATATATTCTCTTTTATATATTTACTTTAAATATGTTTTTAATTCAGACCATAAATCTCATAATCCTTGTTTAAAATAAACATACATTTTGTTGAACACAACAACAACCAAAAATAAAAAAATACCAAAAACATAAAATAAAAAAAAAAACTGAAAATTTGTGAAATTTAATTTAAGAATATTATTAAAGTTGATATAAAAATAAATGAAATTTTGCATCTGCAACAAGCAAATATAAATAAAATTTACAGTCTATATACAAAATTATATAAATAGTTATTATATAGTTGTTTATATATAGTAGGGTAAATAATTTTAGCTTGAAAAAGATTATAGCCCCAAAATGTACATAATTTTGCATCAAATATTTTGTCTGCAATGTTAAGATTAAAAGTATGCTTTGGGATAAAAATTATCCCAGTTTAAAACTATTTATATTATGTATAAAAAATTAAAAAAAAAAATGTATTTATAATTTTCTCACTAAAAAAAAACATAAATAACTTGAATTAAGTTATTTAATTAGTATACATTTAATTGGATGGAAATTTATATATAAACATTTATGTTTGAAATTTAATGTTATCGTAAAGATATTTTGATTTAATGGCAAAAATTTAAGGGCACCTTTTGGTTATATTTAGGCTGATAACATAACTGCAATTAAAATTATCATTATTTTACTACAATATAAATAAATAATTTATAATAAAATTTGTAAAATATTTTTTTATGGCATTTAGCTGAGAAATTCTCTATAAATAATTGAAAAAACTAAAACAAGTAGGAACAATTTCTTATTAATGAATTAATTTAATTTACAATTTATTTCTATGAATATTTTCATTTTCGAATTTCGACGGAATGCTACTAAATGTTACCAACGAGTAACGAGTAGTTAGTTTTTCAAACGTAAAATTTAAATCTTTTAATCGAGAGTTACATAGAAAATAAATGTTGCATCAGAATGAATATACACACAGTGACAATAGAGGAATCGATTCGATTTCTGTATAAGTTTAACTTAGAGATTGGTAGCTGGTAGTTATGGCTGTAATGACAGAGACTGTAAACAATTTCTTGACTGACAAAAATAATATATACATTCTGTTAATTATGATTCGTATACTTAAACTGCTGATAAATCTATAGAATTTTTAAATAACTGATTGAGTATCTAAAATCCGCCTCAGTCCTTGACTCAAATTCAATTTTCCTGTGTCTGTTTTCAAAAAGAAACAGTGTTCACCAATTAAATTACTCTGAATAGTTTATATTCATAAAATACATAAATTAAAATTAATTCTATGCGTATGAGGTTCTGTCAAATTAATAGTAATTTACAGTTGTTTACAGTTGTTTACAGAACTTTACTTTTTACGTGATCTTTACACTTATTTACGCATATTTTGTAAATAATTGTATTAGAAGCTACTTTACGAGTAAATTGCAAACACTGAAAGAAACCCATTTGAATCAACGAAGCATACTAATGAGAAATCTAATCATATAAAAGAAAACAGATATTATCCTTATTTTAAACTGAGAGAAATCGTCAACGGTTCAAAATGGATTGATACTATGCATAGTATATGCGATTACCCACGCCCATTTACAGTTTTTGTAGGCTAAGGAGTTTTCTGATTTGTTGTCAACAATATTTGGGCTGCCTTTGTCATAATACGCTTGATTATATTTTATCACCATAATTACATAATTTAAGCTCAGTATTTTTAATGGCACCAATTATTGTATAAAATATTCAGGGTTTGTTTAATCTATGATTTAAAAACTTATAATGTCTACGTAAATTGAATGAAGGTAAAAATATATCTAACAATTAACTGAAAAAAGATCATTTAAAAAAAAATCATATTTAATTTTTATTTTATTGTTTTTTTTTTTAATTTATTCGTTTTTTACCAACAATATTTTAAATGTTTATTTTTTATCAAAATTATTAATTCATCTAAAAAAAATCATTCTAGTATAAAAATAAATAAATACACCTCTAAGATTCTTGGGTTAAATAAATACAACAACATAAAAAATACAACATAAAAAGTAATAAATCATTGAAGCAAAATTACATTAATATAAATATATACTTGAAAAATATTATTTTAAAATATGAGAAATTTCAAATATTTTTATTAATATTATATATTTTTTTGTATTATCTTACGGAGCATTTACAATAACAATTTATATTTTTTACTTAAGATTGTTTATTATAAATTTATATAAATATTAAATTTTATTCGTTTTGAAAAAGATTTTCATTATTTTATTCAGAAATTTAAAATCAAAATCAACAAAAATTTAGCAGAAATGTCTTACAAGAAATTTTCTTAAGAAATTAAGAATGTATTTTTTTTATACAATTTGGAAGTATTGATAGAGGAACCCACTAAAACTTACCGAATTTAAATTTTACAGTCATAAGTTAGATCACAAAATAAAGTTGTCCATATTAACAATTACTAAATATGATAAATTATTAACCTAATATGGAAAGGACGAAGGTGAATTCTATGTTTGTGAAAATTTAATAAACCTCGGATTATAATATATTTATTAATTAATCTCTTTAGACCGTCATTCCACCGTTAAAGCAAATCTAATTTATTAAGTTTACAAGTCCATTTTCAAATATTGTTGTTTTATTTTGAAAAGGTAAAGCAAATTGATTTAATAAAAATAAATTTTCTCGAACAGCGTTTACATAATTATTTGTATATTTGTAACTACTGGCTATAAACTAGATCATAAAACCAAGCTGTGTATTTGATTATAAATATGATCTAACTGGAAGACGAATAAGGATGAATAAAGTTAGTGACCCTGTAAAATTATCGATCGGACATTAACTAATAAACGATCATGCTAAAAACGTAATATTTTTAAATAATTATTAAAATCAAGTTTTCTTACTTATTTTGGATATTTCAGAATGTTTTTATTACCCAGCCATTTTCAAAGATGATATTTTATGTATATAATATTTTTTTCATATTATATTTCCATCCAATATTATGCAATGTGTATCTATCTATCTATACATAATTTTACATTATAAACTAAGTTATATTAAAAGAGAATAATGGAAAAATGTTATATTCATCAATTTCCGTTCATCATATAAATGACTTTTATCCGAAACGGAAATTTAGAAGAGAATGATCTGGATTAAATCTATGTATTTTTTTTATATATATAAATTTATTTAACTCGTTATTCTACTACAAAAAGTTAATAGCTTTTCCTTTCCAGATATTAGAAAATGTTCAACTTATAAAATTTAAGTTTATTTTTTTTTTTTAATTTTCGTAAAATAATATTAAAAAATATAAATTGAAAAGTAATGAAAATGATTGAGAAAGTATAATATCGATGGCTACATTTCATAACCCCGGATATGATTTTTGTAAGCTTCAAGAATTTAAAAATTTCTGTGGTACTGGCATCTGAAATTTGTAGTTACGAGGTACTCAATGTTTTGTTATTAAAACTAAAGTTACTAATTAGAAAGTTTATTTTGGCTCAATTATAAACTTTGCAATAATTGTAGCCTAAAAAGTTTTTCTATAATAATTAATAAGATGATTTTCAAGATACAGAGAATTGGTTTCAGTTTAATTAAGACAATAATTATGTGTTTACCGAAGGCAATACAGAATCTATATAAAATTAGTTACTCTAAATTCAATTATGATATCAAAAAACTTTCTGTTATTAGAAAAATTAAGTAAGGTTGATTTGGGTTACTGTCCATTAATAAAAGTTTAAATTGTAAATTGTAATAACTTTGACGAAATATCTAGAACCATGAAAAGACTTAATCACAAGACGTACATTATTTTTATTGAATTAGTTTAACCATTTTAGCTGTTAAAATTGCTTATAAGTAACGCCTGGAATTAAAGGGTTAATTTTGAAAAAATATTTAAATTAGCCAGTATATAGTATTGCTGAAATTTAAATTAATTGTATATAAAAAGAATTTCGGAAATATCATAATAATAATCCCTAAAAAAGCCATCAAAGTTTATAGTAGAATTAACAACTTTAGATACCATTATCAATACAAAAGTAATACGCTCCTTAACATATTGAAATAACCTAAAACGACGCCGGAAATTATGAAAATAGTTACCAAAAAAAAAATGATATTTAATCATACCGATTGTACCTTCAAAACTTTACAATTTAAAAGGTATACAAAATTTTAGGATATATCATTTTTTTTAAAATATTGCGGTCACAAATATACTGTAAACAAATTTTATTTGACTGATTCTATTTATATATTTATATCTGAAAGATAAAAAATTAGCCAATGTTTTTACACCGCCGCCAATCAATTTATACAAATTTCTAATATCAATTTTACTCCGTCACGTCAATTTTTAATAGATGCCTGTAATTTGCAAATTTCAAATTATATTTTTTTTTTTTTTAAATTCTTATATCTTAAAATTAAATGAATTAGAACATATCAAAATAAAACTATTTTCTACATTACATTTTAAATTATTTTGCCTGTAATATTTAATTAATTTTGTGATAACCACAAAAATAAAACTATTTAAAATAATATACTTAAAATTTAATGGAAGTAAATTCTAAGAATTTAGTGTACAAAATAAATTACCAAAAAAAATTTCGAAATTATTGAAATTCTTCAAATTTCAAAAGTTCCTTAAAAATATATTTGGAAATTTATATTATTTTAGTTAGATTTTAGAACTAAAAAATTTAATTTCCCATTTTATAATAAAAATTAATTTTGAATTTGAATTAAATTTAATTTGTACAAACTAATTCATTTTATATTTTTGCATTCTTCTCTGTTATATGTTTTCTTATTTATTTGTCATTCATACATATATAGAGAAATTTGTAGATTTCCTAAGTAAAAAAAAAAGTTATAAAAGATTATAAAAAATAACATATTCGGAAGAAGAAATTAGCCTCTAAGATAACTTTTAGAGTATTATATATAGAGAGTTATTATAACATAAATTTATTTTTTGAATTTCCATTTTTGGTTACTTAATATTTTCTTATAAAGACAAAAACCGGACTAATAATCCCATTTTACCATTATAGTTACATATATATCTATATTAATATTTATATATGAAATATCAATTTGCCAAGTTATTGGAGCCAAATTTTATATACATAAACGAAGAATTTACTAATAGCCTTTCTATAATATCGTTTCTTAAAAAAGTCTTGAAAGTTTTTACTATATTTAATATTCTACTATTTTCAGATTATATAATATGTTAAAGAAAACTTCTTGAATACTAATTTTATTTGTATATATATAAATATATATATGTATATTGAAATCTTTTGTTTGCAATAAAGCATAGAAGGTACATTTAAGAAAATATATATGATTTCAAGGGTGAAATTCTCACACAATATCTGATTAAATTTTATTTTAAGTGAATATAAATAACTAACAAAAAGAGCTTATCATTATATATCACAAATTGAAACTTTAACATAATATTAACATTATATTTTTAGTGTTTAATAAAATAAATGCATTCACAATCAACGTTTATTTTGTAGGGGTAAAAATTTTGGACTTGATTAAAATTTACTAAAGAGAAATAGAAACTAAGTGGACAACTACGTGAATTATCACGGAATCGATCGACTGACTGTAAAAACACGAAACTTGTCTGAGTTATTATTTATGATTAAGAAGGTCATACTAAATATAAACAAGATAAATACCAAAATATATATTGAAATTGCCACATTACACCAAATTTTAACGTAACACCCTACAAGGTTGGGTTTAACTATAAACTCACTTTGCAAAGGTGGCGATATAATCATTAGGATTCTTCCTTTATCAATCTGTCTTTCATTTCTAAAAATCAGAACTTTTTACATTTTAAGTGATCCTATTGAAATAGGTAAAATTAAGCCAGCCAAAGTTAAGTTATAGATGGATGCGCTATTGGGTAGTGTAGCAATTTAAGTCATCGACACGATGGTACGACCGATTTGTTACTTATGTCGTATGATGGGATGTCGACCCACCCTAAACATTATGTAAACCTGATTAGTCAGTTCAGTACACAAAGAAGCAATTCATAACATTTACCATACTACTTGGTAATAGTAAATCTGTGTTCATTTAAGTGGTATCGTTATTTGAGTCTCTACTGTCTTAGCATACATTAAGATTGGACAGGTGACTGGATAATAAAATATATAGGAAATAGGTTAGGTTTATTTAGCCTTACCTTAAGAGTGTGCACATGAAGTTAATTTTAGGGACATTTTGGATTCTCTTCAGCCATTAACGTAAATAATTTCTGTTTTAGATATTTAGATATTAGTGTAGAAATTTTAAGTATAAGTTCATTTTTATTTACTGTGTAAATGAATATCATAACTTGAAACGGAATTCCGTTTTCCACATTTAGAATTTTATGAGTGTTTCAGAGTTGTATATACAATATTAATATAATATCTTCCAAAAATAACACCACAATTAAAATTGTTAAAAACGACTAGGTACACATTAAATTACTATTTACATTAAACACTATTACTATATATATATATATATATATATATATATATATATACGGTATATATATATATATATATATATATATATAATATATAACTACATAATTAGATTTAGAATATAAACGTAATCCTAATCCCTAATATAAAAAACCTTCAAGGGCCACAAAATAATATAAGCTTTATTTTTTTTATGAAATGGTAAATTTTTGTTACATAGGATTGCTTTTTAGAAAACATTTATGCTAATATTTATATAATATAACATTTAATAAAATACATATATACATATAGAAAATGGACAACATAATAGAATTAAAAAAAAAAAATTTTTAACTGTCATACATAATATAATAAAACCTTTGATGTGTTTACCAAATTAGATACACAACATACAAGATACACATGCATATTTAGGGATTTAAAAGAGTAATGTGTCATTAATGTTTCGTATATTAGTTGAAAATCTCATCAAACGAATTCGTCCCTTTTGTTATTACATACTCTATTTTCTATAGTGATGCAATATTAGTATATTATTAATAATTTTATCATAAAAGAGTGGTGTCTATAATAGTCATATACCTCTAAGGATCAATTTAAAATTGTACTTCAAATTAATATCCTTTTTATATGAAAAAAATGTGTTTGTGATGTGTGATGTTTTTTGGTAAAATGTTATTACATCTTTATTGTAAAAGGATAACACAAGCATAATTTGCTCTTAAAATATATTTATATTTCTGTACATTTTAATTAAATCTTTGTTATAGTTATTTTTTTTTATAATATTACATTATATATTTAGTTTTTGGATGTTTTGCTATGCTTTCAAAAATTTTATATAAATATATAACCTAAAACATTATTTTAAAATAGTTGAATGTCATTATATTATCGTCCTAAATCAATTTAATTAAAAAGCATATTTCCTTATCCAACATCATAAATTAATATTTAATAAAAATCTTTGAATATTTCAAAATTTCTATATATAGCTAAATTTCAAAAATCTTTGATTATGTTTTCACCAATTTATGTACCGAAAAGAATTAAATTGATAGAACACAAAATTGATAATGATTATTATGGTGCCATGATAAAAGAAATACTTAACGGAGATAGTATTTTCTATAATTTTTATATTAAATAATAATTGTACAGATTTATTTCCTAAGCTAATTGTTGATTTGTTTAATTATTCGGTAAAAGCAGTGTTAAACTCATAAAAGTTCTACTTAATTATTGGCTTATTAAAACTATTATGTTTTTCTTATTTTTCATTCCTGATTATTTGTCTATCAAAACATCCAATTTTGCAGCTACAACAATTTAATATCAGAATGTGCCGAAATTAATTAAAAATCGATCGATATCCGGTTCAATTACGTTCGTTTGTCACAATATATTTTTTAACAAAAATTTTCATTTTGATAAAAAGTAAATGATTACCAATAAAATATTAAATTAGATACCGTATTGGAAAGGTAATAAATGATAGAGCTAGAGAATACCAACAGTTTTGTATATTTCGTTCACTAGATGGTACTAGAATATATTTTAATATTATCCAAAAGAGATCATTTTTATATGAATGATTAAAACGTCAGTCAGTAGCTTTGGCTGCATAACATTTTAATTTAATTATGAGCAATTAAATGGATAATATATTTTTCTTATTTTTCATTCTTAAATCATTTTAGTAAAAATTAATGTTAGAAAAGACTCAACATAAATTAATGTTCATTATATCATAAATGGATATAGGGAAAAATGCAAATTACAAATTTTATTACTTTTATTACTTCACTACATTTTTTACTACAGAATTAATTTTAAAATAGGAAAATTCCGAATTTTATAAAAAAAAAAACATTTATTTAATTAATTATAATGTCGAATTTATAACACACGTAAGAAACGTAAACATTAAAGAAAGGTACAATGAATAAAAATGTTAAGAAAGTTATGAAAATTATAAAAAATCTGATGTGATTTCATAATTAAGTCAAAGAAAAATATGAAAATTTAATATGAAATGTTAATTTTTACATCATTTAGAATAAAAATTATTATAATGAAATTAAAAAATAAAATTTTAATTTAAAATAAAAACATAAGTAAATTCTGATTAAAAAAAAATTTCATGTAAAGTAATTTTTATGATTTTTTATTTAACTATATATATTTTTTGGCAATTTCAATCAAATCAAAAGCTAAATATAGCAAGAATCTTACTAAATAGTTTAACTTTTCAATTAATTTTTTACATTCTGTCGGAATTTTCTATACTTTGTCACATTTCTTAAAAATATTTAATTACCATATTGACAACATTTTTAACTTTGTTTGTTAACATTTTTACGTTTGTATAAATCAGTCTTAAGTTTTATGTAATTTAAAAATTGTATTTTCGAAATTAGTTTTCTAAAAATAGTTTAACGTACATTATTGCCTCCTGATGAAATAAAATAATGTAATATTGATTTCTAAAAAATTGTCCAAATTAATTTGAATATAATAAATTTGATTACCGCATGTCGTTTGCTACATTTGTTACATTTAGTAATTCTCATATCATCTAAAGAAATAATAAAACATCTTTATGATCATATACACATTGGTACATTGGAACGTGCAACCGAAATAGAACCGATTCTGAATGGTCTTTTCACATCCACAAATTCACAAAAACACATATTATTTTATCTGCGTAAAATCAGTTCGCAACCTTATCGTTTTTAGTTCATTTTTAGCGTAATCTTTGCTTACATAATAAAAAAACGCATCGTTTAAAAGTTATTTCTTAAAATTAAAATAATTATTGTGTAGTTAATTCAAAATTATGTTAAATTATTGTAATAATATTTGTCTTTGATATATAACACCCATCAGTTTTTGCATTACGTTTTTACACCGTTTTTAGCGAGCTGTTGGCGTAGTACCAAAATAACTATTTTTCTTCGTTTTTTTCTAGTCTCTTCTTATTCTAACATTTACGATACGTTTACAGTTCATCAAAGGCGTAACGAGTCTTGTATGAAAAAATTACTTCGTAGGTGGTTCGAAAACGAACGGCTTTTCTTAAAGGGCTAGTACAAAAAATAGCTACATATATTTTTAAAAAAAAATTAAATGTTGGCACAAATTTTCATATTTAATTAACAATTCCTGTTTTTAATACAAAATGGAATAAAAAATTATTCTATATAACTTTGAGAAAAATTACTGAAGACACCCAGTATTATGTAGAAATATAAATATTTATATATATAAATGATATACAATATTCATGACGATAAAATCACTGCATCAGACAGGCCAACTAAACCCTAAAAGCCTCACATAAATATCACAACATGTGACAGCGAAAAGCAGCCACATAACTTTCATTGAAAATACGAAGATTATGTATGTATTAAGTCATATAGTATTAAGTCATACATATTTATGTATACATATGTACTTTGACTATATAATATAAAAAGATAGTTTTATACATTATGTACTTTATATATACATACATAAAAAATAAATTGTGATTGGGATTTTTTATATATAAAAAAATGGTATATACAAATAAAAACTATAAAGGAACGCATAAAGTGTACTTTTTCTGTAAAAATAAAAATATGTTTCTAAAGTGCTTCTGTATTATAAACTGTATGTAACTGATGTGATATTTGTAGTATTATACTTTGGTAGTAGAATTGTCATTTATGTATTTGTCATACTTTTAACAAAAAAATAAAGAAAATAAAAATTATTTTACTAAAGTGAGAGCAACACACCAACTGACACAATTTTTTTTTTTTATAAATGTCGGCAAAACGGGTTGGGTACGAAATCCCGGAATTCAAAATCCCGGAATTTAAAATCCGGAAATCAAAATCCCGGAAATCAAAATCCCGGAAATCAAAATCCAGTAATATTAAAATCCCGAAATCAAAATCCCGGATTCAAAATCCCGAATTCGCATGGCAATTTTTGGTGTTAAAATCGCGGCGATTTTAACACCAAAAATTGCCATGCGAATTCGGGATTTTGATTACCTAAATAAATGAACATAAGATTAATGAATAAACGTTAGCAACAGGTATTTCTTATAATTGAAAAATATATATTAGGCTTTTGTCCCTGTCGGTCTTTTCATTAGTTTATAACACGAAAACCTACATAATATAAAACCAACATAAGACTCCAATTCGAAATCGATAAGTCCTCCATAACTATTTCGGTAAGGTTCTTCATTATTGAGCTCTAACATATTGTGTGCAGTCGTATTAGTTATTGCCTCGTAAATATGGAAGTTCAAGTTTTGGAATCTAATAAAGGAAACAATAAAATAGTTGTAAATGGATACATATATCACGTTGAAAAAAAAAACCTAACTACGTGTAATTGGAGCTGTGCTAAGCGAAAGAGCCACTTTTGCAAAGCTAGAATAACCACGGTTATGGAAGGTGAAGAATATAAAGTAAAAAAAGGTCCGGCTACTGAGCATAACCACGATCCCCTCGCATATGAAAAAAATATAAAATTATAAAAACGTTAAAAAAAATTATATAAAAAAAAAAAACAAAAAAAAAATATAAAATTAAAAAACTAAAAACGGGAAAATATTAATAACCAAATTTCCGGGATTTTTTGCCGGGATTTTTTTTGGAGGTTTAATTTCTGGGATTTTGATTTCCGGGATTTTGTTTTTCGGGATTTAGTATTTTCCGGTATTTTAAATTTCCGGGATTTTATTAATTCCGGGATTTTGCTTTCCGGGCTTAAATACGAATCCCCGGCAAAACACCAAAAAGAATAAAATATTTTAAGGATTCATTAAATAAGTTCCTGGTGTGCGGTATGTGTACACATAGACTGCAATTGAAATTATTGGTGTATAATTTCATGTGCCCGTAAAATTTAAGTGTTAGATGAATCTCCTCAGAATTTGGGCTTTGGATCCTTTTAAGTTCAGAATAAATGAATGTCCTTACTCAAAATATTTGAATAAGTATGTGAAATACCTATTTTTTTGGTAAGATTTTTGTATTAAATAGAACATTTTTTATTTGGTTTCGCTTATTCGTCTTTGTATTTGATAGTTTATGATTTATGTTGTGTACCCAGAAAATCTTGCAACGAACTTTAAATTAACTTGTTTTTCATGTTTCATTTATTACGCTAAACGATCATGTGCATCCATTTGGTATTATTAGATATCTTAACTTTCTATATTGCAGTAAATAGTTTTAAATGAATTTCACAAATATGAAATGTGTAGTACTAGCAAACAATATTTCGCTTTTCTAAGGAAATTTAAATAAACTTTTGTTTTATATTAATATTCCATACCTTAGAGCGAATTACTTTATTTACATTTCAATAAAAATGATGCCAAAAAATAATATAATTCAAAAATACAATTAAGTAAAATAAAAAGATTTCTTTGAATGTATAAATAACATTTAATTTATTCGCATTAACTAAAAAGTTCTGAAATTTAAATTATAGACAGTATAAAAATCATAAAGTAAATATGATATAAAATTATTTCGTAAAAGTAAATATAAAACGCAGTTTTTTTGGCACTGTAAATTGTTTGGAAGCACTACACTTTGGCACCAATTTTTTTAAATTGTGCACGATTTAGCTTACAATATTGAAAAACACTAATTTTTCTTCATGTTCATAGGGTTTTGATTCAAATTGACTTTTAGAAATATATGTACTAATATTTCTACAGTGTGACAAATTTGGCATCAAGCCTTAATTGTGATACGACTTTTTCTTTGTAAACTTAAAAATTTCGATATTAAATTTAGGTATGTATTTAGTATTTCTCATCCTTGTAAAAAACTGTTACGAAAGCTCAAACTATAATTCAATACAATTCATCACATAACAACATGATAAGTCGATTTCTTAGTTTTTGAAAAAAAGTGTTCTGAAATTAATAATTCTACAGGGTAGGCTTTATGTCGCAACTGTCGAAGTTCCTAATCAAGTACTTGCAATACCTCCTCGTGGTGGCCCCTGGAACTGCATCTGTCTAAAATACGGATGCAGACCGAATTTGCAAGCGCGCCAATGGAGTTTATAGGCATGGTACTTCCGCATATTTGGACTTACCAACCTTGCTACTCCTAGAGTTACCCAAGCCAATATTGGCGGAACAGCTTACGTACGCCGACGGCTGCATGGCTAACGGGATGGTTAGTCGTTAGTAAGCGGACTCCAGATACCTGTCGACCTCTGGTTTGAATGATAGACTTCCTGTGGTAATGCGGGGCTCTGCCACAGGTGACCTCTTTTCCCTAGCTACTCGTGGGAATTATATGGAACCAAGTAACAAAACAAAAAAAGAGAGAGATGCTGCTCCAAGTGCATCAACATCGCAAGAGACAAAGGTTATTGAACCTAGTCTTTCTGAATCAGTAGAGGCCGTAATAAGTGCTCCAGCATCAGAATATGAATCGCCGCTTTCAGATGAGGAAGTAATGCCTCCCCTTTCAGTAGGAGAAGTGGCTAAACTGGAAGAGATTACCAGCAAGCTCAGTATAGTAGATGCTGAAAAGCGCATCCGTATGACTGGTGCTGCTAAAAAACGATTTAAATGGCTCGTTGCACATGGCCATCAACATGCTGAGGCTAGAACATTGGCCTTAAATCCTATAGAGCCTAAAAAGGCAACTAAAAGGTCCAGGTCTGATGGCAGCACACCAGAGGCTACCGAGAAAAGGATGAAAGGTCCTTCAGGGGATGCTTCTAAGGTGGCTAAAACTGTAACTACCTCCACTATTAACCCAGTTAAAGGTAACAACACCGTACCTACTGGTGGAAGTAAGTTAAGTTATAAAGCTGTGGTTGAAGGGGTAAGACTGGGCATCTTATCCAAAAATCATCCGGAGGAACTCCTGACAACTGAGCAAATGAGTGCCATTCAGGAATCCATCATGGATAAAATTATTGAGCAAAAGGATGCGGTCACAAAACCGAAGTTCCTAGGCTCAACTTTTAAACCAGGATGGATAGTTCTAAACTGTGCTAATAAAGAAACAGCCGATTGGGTTGTCAGCACAGTTCCCGGATTAAAGCCATGGGAGAAGGCACAATTGATAGCTGTTGAAGAGGAAAAGATCCCTAAGTCGCAGTTATTGATTGCTTTCTTCCCAGCATGCGCGGATACAACAAATGAGCGCATTTTGGGCATTGTCCAGGGGCTACATGGTGGCCTCAATACAGACAGATGGAGGGTTTTAAGAAGGGAGGCACACAACACCGCAGCCCCGTTAACGCTCTCCATTGATCATCAGTCCGTTGAGCAGCTGAAGAAGACCAATTTTAAAATTGATTTTAAATTTGGTTTCATTCAGCTTAGGTTGAAAAATGCTCCACAAACGAATCCAAGAGTGTGGAGTCTGCGGTGAACAGAGATCTGGCAAGTAGCTTAACAGCTTCGGCCACTAAGACTCTTCACCAAAGGCCAGCACATCCAAGGAAGCCAGTGGGACTATAGCAACCAGCTTGACCGCCTCAAAACCGAAGAAGTACGGGTTTAAAAAACCCGCAGGTAATAACATCAAAACCAGCTTCAAGAAAGGTTCTGAGAAGACCTCGGTCAAGAGGCTGAAGCTTAAAAAACCATAATGGATGCATGTCGTATTGACTGCATCCAAATAAATCTTCATCATGCAAAAGCTGCATCGGCCGAACTTAGCAGAAGATTTATTTCAAAACAAATGGACATAGCGCTCATTCAAGAGCCTTGGATCCTTAGAGGTCGAATTATGGGTCTACCATCACAATCATGTAAGTTAATATATTTTAATCAACATGAAAATCCAAGAGCAGCAATTCTGCTCGATAATAAATTAAACTTTCTTCCTATTTCAGAGTTCATTTCAAGGGACTTGGTTGCGGTACTTGTTGAGGTGCCGATGGAAAGGGGTAAGCAAGAGGTCATCTGGGCCTCGGCTTATTTCCCTGGAGAATCGGATGAAGCACCTCCCGATGAAGTCATCAGACTAATCGAGTACTGCAGACGAAACAGTAAGCAGTTTATCATCAGCTGCGATGCCAACGCGCACCACACTGTATGGGGCAGCAATGATACAAACAAAAGGGGTGAGTGTCTTCTTGAATTTTTAATCTCTAATAACATAGATATTATAAATAGAGGCAACAAGCCAACTTTTATAAATTCGATTAGGCAAGAAGTCCTTGATTTAACCTTGGCCAGTCCTTTTATAACACCTCGGCTGATTAACTGGCATGTCTCCGATGAACCTTCTATGTCGGATCACCAACATATTAGTTTCAGTTTTGAAGGCATGTACCAGCAAACAGTCACCAATAGGGTTCCTAAACTTACAGACTGGGTCTCCTTCAGGGATCACATTGTGTCTGAGATTAGTTCTCTAAATAAAAATATAGAGTCCATCTCGGACCTTGAACAAGTAGCTTGTGGGCTACAATCCCTTCTTACCACTGCGTATGAAAATGCCTGTCCTATTAAACAAAAGGCTACAAACAGAAATGTGCCTTGGTGGAATAAGGAGTTAAGCAGGCTCCGAACTAGGGCTAGAAAGCTTTTCAACGGTGCTAAACGTACCAATGAATGGAGTGCTTACCAGCGTGCCCTAACGGAATACAATATTGAAGTTCGTAAATCCAAGAGAAAGACATGGAGAGAGTTCTGTGAAGGGATAAATAATGTTCCAACAGCAGCTCGCCTTCAGAAAGCCTTATCAAAGGATCATACGAATGGCATCAGTCTTCTTGAAAAAGGAGACGGAAGCTACACCAAGAGTCGTACAGAAACGATTGAGCTGCTTTTGTCAACTCACTTTCCGGACTCTATTATCTCTAATGATGTTAGTAACCAGGTGTCTGCAGCAGTATATGCTACAAACACTAGGCCTAGCAATCGGGTTAAAAGTCTTTCGGGAAGACTGTTTACACCCAATCGGATTAGATGGGCTATTAACTCATTTAAACCTTTTAAATCACCCGGGGCGGATGGTATTTTCCCGGCCCTCCTGCAGAAAGGGCTGGAGGATATATTACCAGTACTAGTAAAAATTTTTAGAGCTAGTTACGTCTTTCAATATATACCTACAACTTGGAGGATGGTTAATGTGGTGTTTATACCAAAGGCTGGAGGGCGCCCCAGTGCCCAGCCTAAATCATATCGCCCGATTAGCCTAATGTCCTTTCTTGTTAAAACAATGGAAAAAGTCATTGACTTACATATAAGGGAAACGGCCCTTAAATTGTCACCCCTAAACAAGAACCAGTTCGCATACCAGGCTGGCAAGTCTACGGTGACTGCTCTACATACCCTCGTCAATAGGGTTGAAAAGTCAATTGCGGTGAAAGAAATCGCCCTCTGTGCCTTTTTAGACATAGAGGGAGCTTTCGACAATACCACCTATGATTCCATAGAAAGAGCGGTAGCGCGTAAAGGGGTTGATACTCCTACGATTGGCTGGATTAGGGACATGCTTGAGTGCCGCAATATTACTGCAAAAATAGGAGAAGATTCGACCACGGTAAAAGCCATGAAAGGGTGCCCTCAGGGAGGGGTTTTATCACCATTACTATGGTCTTTAGTGATTGATGATCTCTTGGACAAATTGTCTAACATGGGCTTTGATGTACAGGGTTATGCCGATGATCTTGTCATCATGATCAGAGGGAAGCATGATGTAACTATATCAGAGCTTATGCAAAGGGCCCTAAATATAGTGCACAAATGGTGCCTTGATGAAGGGCTTAGTGTAAATCCAAATAAAACAATAATAATACCATTTACTAAAAGAAGGAAGATGAATCTTATATCTCCCAAGCTAGATGATATCATTATTGAGTTCTCGGAAGAAGTAAAATATCTAGGAGTAATGCTAGATAAAAAACTAACCTGGAATTCACACATTAATAAAACAGTCGCGAAAGCCACTAGGGCTCTATGGGCGTGCAACTGTCTTATAGGTAAAACATGGGGGATGAAACCTAAAATGATTTATTGGTCATATAGTGCTATCATCAGACCCATCATCACGTATGCGTCGCTGGTATGGTGGCCGAAAACCACTCAGAAATCTGTCCAGGCGTTGCTACAAAAAGTACAACGTATGGCGTGTCTCTGTATAACCGGTGCAATGAAAACTTGTCCCACGACTGCTATGGAAGCGTTGCTAGACCTCACTCCACTGCATTTGCAGATCAAAAAAGAGGCTCTCCTAGGCGCACTCCGACTGCAGCGGACTACCGATATTAAAACCGGTAACCTTATTGGACATCTACACATTCTGGCAGAATTTCAAAAGTCTCAAGAGACTATGAACATGTCTGACTTTATGCAAAAAAGGCTAAACTTTGATAAACCCTACAAAGTGGTCATTGCAGACCGCAGTACGTGGAGCTCTGGGGGGCCCATATTAGATAGGGGATCAATGGTTTGGTACACAGATGGGTCCAAAACTAATGATGGAGTTGGAGCGGGCGTTTTCGGACCTCGCTTTCGTCTCTCTAAATCCCTAGGAACATCGCCAACGATCTTCCAAGCGGAAACACATGCGATAGAGCTTTGCGCTAAAGAATGCATTAATAAACGCATTCGCAGTGCAAACATATTTATTATGTCGGATAGCCAAGCAGCCCTCAAAGCTTTGGATTATTTTTGCTTTGAATCCAAACTCGTATGGGAATGCTTATCCTCGCTCAAGCAACTGGCTACTAACAACAGAGTTACTCTGATGTGGGTGCCGGGGCATGAGGGAATAAGCGGTAACGAAATTGCCGATAAACTCGCTAGAACAGGGGCTGACCGGCCCTTCATCGGACCCGAACCCTTCTGTGGCATCTGAAAAAGCCACATAATGGAGGAAATTAGGGAATGGGAAAAGAAAGAAATCTACCTACTGGAACAACATCCCAGGCATACGCCAAGGGAAGCGATTCCTTGATTTCTCAAACAAAAGGGCTAAAGAGGTCCTCACACTCAACAAAACCGAGCTACGTATAATAACTGGCCTTTTCACGGGCCACTGCGCGCTCAGGTATCATCTAAACAAAATCGGTAAGTCTGATTATAGCGACTGTCGGTTCTGTTCGGTTGATGACGAATCTGCGGAACACATTCTCTGCGATTGCGAGGCTATTGCCCGAAAAAGGCTGACACACCTGGGTATGGGATTTCTGAGCCCTCTCGAAGTCAGGGGTCTGGCCGTCAGAAAAACCCTCCGCTTCTACAGAAGCCTGGGTATTTACTGACCAAACATTAGTAGGGTATGTACAATAGATCTCTTTAGGTCGCAGTGCTGGGAGGCGGAAGTTCGTACTTCTGCCTTAACGACCCCTTTATTATCTATCTATCTATCTATCTAATAATAACTTTCTACAGCTAATAGAGCTAATATCGTTCTGATAGGACCTAGAAATTTTACTACTAAAACAATGAACATTTAAATCAAAATGTCTAAAAATCTTCTTATCATGTTTAAGTATATTTCCATATCGATTTGTGAGGAATTTACTGAATATACGTAATTATTTTAAAAAGTATTAAATTATGATGTAGTTAATTAATTAATCCAGTTTAAGTATACCCGCCGATATTGTATAAGAGGCTCTACCTTTTAGCAAAATTAGAGGACTGTAGATAGTAATGTAGGACTTTGTATCTTTTATATCAATAAATATCTTGTTATTAAACATGGAAAATTTCAAAAATCTAAATTCATTGCATTTGCATGTGAATAATTAATGAAGACAACATTGTAGCAAGCTTAAGAAAATTCTATTTTGTATTATTTATATAATAAAACAATAGAATCATTTTCATCTAAATCACTTATTGATTCACTACTGTATCCTTCATCGGATATTCCGTCAAATTTCCATCGAATTTATTTAGATCTAGTTCCCTGCTATTGGCATAGATTGGTTCACTATTATTTTGGGCTAACTACTTTCTGGTTCATTTGAATTGTAATCCGAAACTGATATTTTGTATAATAAAAATTTAAATATTGGAATTCATTGTTAAAATTTCGAATTAAAACTGGATGAGGAAATTACTGCTGCATGAGATATTTTATTAACTGCCTTTGAAATATTTGACCTCTTCAGTATTTTCGATTATATTACTTTAATTTTTTGTTTGTTTTAATTTTTATATGAATATTAACAAATTTTAATAGATATAATTTTAAGGTAATATGTGGTCATTCCACAAGTACTCATAGTTTGTTAGAATTACTGTACGATAAAGTAATAAATCATAATGATAAACAGTTTCGACACGATTACAAAACATGTAAATAAATTAGGTTCAATGTTAAATTTAAAACTTTTGGGAGTTATATATACATATGTTTTTACTAATTAGTGACAGATAATTTTCCTTAATAATAGAACTAATTTTCCCTATGAATATTACAAGATTATCATAAGGATCAGGATCATACACAATTCAATATTTTATTTTAAACTAATATTTTATTTATTGTAAAAATAATAATTTATGGTCTACATTTATCCAACTAGATTATCTGTATAATTTAAATTTATTGAGTTCGAAATAATATGCCGATATAATTTTCAATGATAATAGAATAGAGGTTGATAAACATAAATATGTTTTTTTTTTGTTGAAAAGATATAAATTTGTTCAATAATCGAATGGAAAATATTTAAAAAGCAAGTCATAAAATGAACATTTTGCGTTTTGCCTAATCATTTTATATGTTAAATATTCATAACAAAAAAAAAATTGTGTATATAAATTTCCAGCTTCAAAGATATTAATGTTAATTTGGGTCTACAGTTCGTTTTTTTTTGTTGCAAACATTATAACTGTAAGAAAGAAAAGCATTGCGGTATTTTTATCAAATTTTGTGAAAGGACATAAACAACTTTGAAATGAGATATTATTATTATTATTTTTTTCAATTTTCATTGGTGATTGATTATTCTGCTTAATTTATTTTTAAATATAAAAAAAGGATTTCGTTTTTGGAAAGAAACAGTAGAATAATACTTTCATTTATAACTATCGAGTTATATATTTCAGAGATGTTACAACAAAAAAGTTGAAGATGTTAAAGATATGCCTTTTTATTGAATTTTACCTTTAAGTTATTTTCTTGTACCAAAAAATAATGGACGAAATAAGGGAATAAGAAAATAAATAGAAATTCTCCTACTGCAACAACATACAACATCCCAGGCATACGCCAAGGGAAGCGATTCCTAGATTTCTCAAACAAAAGGGTTAAAGAAGTCCTTACACTTAACAAAACCGAGATACATATGTACAATAACTGGCCTGTTCACGGGCCACTGCGCACTGAAGTATCACCTAAACAAAATCGGAAAGTCGCTTATAGTGATTGTCGGTTCTGTTCGGCTGATGAAGAATCTGCGGAACACATCCTTTACGATTACGAGGCCGTAGTCCGAAAAAGACTGACATACCTGGGTAAAGGATTTCTAAGCCCTCTCGAAATCAGGGGTCTGGCCGTTAGAAAAATTCTACGCTTCTACAGAATCCTGGATATTAACTGACTAAATATTAGTAGAGTAGGCACAATCGATCTTTTTAAGTCGCAATGAACGGAGGTAGAGGTTCGTACTTCTGCCTTCACAACCCCTTTATCGTTTAATTTAATATATTTTCTTGTAAACTATTTATACGAAATATTTCAAGGATCAAATTAACTTTTTGAACTATTGGACAAATTTCAAAACACAATTGAGTTTTACCACAATATTTATTTTTCAAATCAAATACATAATTTCTTAAAAGTGTAAATTTTGATAATTTTCAAAATTTGGTAATTTTGAAAATTTTTTATCGGTTACTTTTTCTATAATTGGCAATATTTCCTTGCTTTATTTTTAGTCTCTATCCTCTATCGTATTCACATACGATATAATCGGAATTCGAATTTTGTATCCAAACTTCAGAAAATAATAAGTTTAGCTTAAAAAACTTATTTTATTATACTATATTTACATTACTAAAACTTTTTTACCCACAGACAGAAAATTGAAAAGAATAATTGTAACTCAATAAGTAACATAGAACAATTGATAAGGGTCTCTTTCAGGTATATAAATGACGATTTAGATATGTTTTTCATTTATATATATACAGTTTATTGATGAGGTATAAAATAAGCAAAAAAAAATTCTATTTTAGTAGCAAAAAAATGACAGTCTGTAAGATTAATTATTACCATCTATTGTTAACCTAAATCGTTTATTATACTCAATTTTAAAAAAAAAATGTACATTTAAAAAAAATGGACCATAATCATAAAAACGTGATTAGAAATTGTTGTATTATTTATTGTGAACATATTTCATTTAGAATAAAATTTTAAATCGCTGGGTATTTGTACTAATATAGTTTAAGGACCTATATAAAAAATAAATAGAGAAATATGAATATAGGGGCTTCTATTTATTACTATGAAAATTATTATATTATAAATAAAATTCTCCAAGAAATTAGAGTTTTCTCAAAAGTTGATATTTTGGGAAATTCTAGCGAGTATAGAATCCATTTTGTGACATTTCGGATTGCCATTTTGTCGCAGTTGACTTGTCAAATTCAAATAAAATTATACTTATGTACATTTTGGAAAAGTCAAAGGAAAATATTTTTGAAAATAGAGAGTCAAGTTATAAGAATAATAGTTTGAAACAGGGGAATAGATAAAAAAATTGACTTTTGTTCTCAATACATTAATAATGAAGCTAATCATTAGAAATGGGGATTCGCAGCTTATACTCCTGGTTTTATGTAACTTAGAATCGTTGATTTGTTTATTGCGTTTACAAATTGAATATGTAAATATTTTTCTTTTTCCTCTGCAAAAGGAAATTATTTATTTTACATTATTAATAAAAGTGGATTGCTATTATTGAATAGAAACATTTAAGATCCGAAGCATTAGTTATAAAAAAATTATTCAAATGTAAAATTGCTGTAAAAAATTTGTGATATTCTGTTGAAATTTAATTTTTATTTTCCATTTTTAAATAGAAGTTGTTTCCAAAAATTAAAATTTACAAATTCATATAAAAATTAAATTAGATAAATATTTTTGAAGAGCTTCGTTCTCAATAATTTTATTACTATCATAGTAGAATAAATGTAATAGCTATGAGATATCTGCAATACATCTGAACCTAAATAAAATCAATTTCGTTAAAACAAATTTTTGTGGTTACGTTTTCGAGGTCTGAGATTTAAAAATGTTCAAAATATAAACTAAAATTTTTTCTCTATACCGTATACAAAAATATTAAGTAAAGAAGTTTTTCGCACGATTATGGTAAAGCAATTCAACTATATATAAATAAATATGAAAATTATAGTAAAATGGCTCAATATTTCATGAAATTTAGCTGATAAGTATTTAAAAAGTGTTACGTATATTGTTCAGCAATAAGTATATATAAAAATAAGACCTTAACCTAAAAATTTCTTCGTTTAAAATGCATACGTATTATTTATATAACATATCAAGATTCAATTCATTCTGTCGACATTTATTTTTTGGCTAATAATGAAAAACAAACATAATTTCTCATTTAAGATTTACCAAATCTATGAAATTCAATAAATTTCAGATCCATTAATAATATCGTTTTTCTATAATACACACACACACACATACCAAATCATATAAATTATTATTTTTCCCAGTTAATTTTTTTGCAATAAATAAAATTCCTTTTGTTTTTCCTTCGGTTTGTATTCAATGTTTATAAAAGGACATTGTAAAAGGACATTTGACTATTTTTTTTATATTATTATAAGGTTATTATTATATTGGTATTTTTTAATAGTAGAAAAAAAAATAACAAGATATAAAAGATTTATAGTTTTGTGGAAAATGGTAACGTTTGGGACAATTAATGATCGACAATGTCAAGGTATAATTTCCTTTTTATTTATTATTTCATATAAATTTTCTTTGTTACGAAAATATAACCGATTATTTTATTTTCCTATTATATTTTTTTTTTGTTTTTATATAAGTGACAAAAGATTACAATACAATAAATAAAAAAAAAGGTTTAAATCTTCTTGATTCAATTTTTCTTAGGCAACTATAATAGAAAATTAATGATTTAACACAGTTTTTTTTATAAAAATTTAAAGAAATTATAAAATTATTAGAAATTTTTATAGGAATTGTTTCTTAAATTATATAATTTATCATAAATTTATAATTATTTTTAATGCGTTACACAAAAATCAACATTTTTGACTTTATATCTACAAAATTTCAAGTTTTGTGGTAGAATATTCGATGCACGCTTGCTATCCTATTCAATATATGCACGCAATCCAAAATTCAACTATTTGTCAAGGAGTTAGCTAACATATTAATATTACTTCTGATATAAATAGTTTTTTGAGAAAATATTAATATATTAATGATAATATTTAATTATATGGTTCCTAAATCATTCCAATAAGTATTAATAATTAGCCTATTTTAAATACAACTCATTTTTAAGTTTAATTTTAATGCCTTGCCATTACGACAAATTCCAATTTTCTAAATTAATTTTAAATTATTCATTTTTGTAAATTGTTTATTTGATATATAATACCGTATAAGAATTCTATTTCGAAATTTTCAATTTATTTTAAATTTAATATATAAAGATTTTTCTTAGCTTCATAAATTTAAAGATTGTTTTTTTTTACATTATTTCAGAAAATTCTATGTAGATTATTGTATAAATCAACAAATAACAACAATCCCTAAAACTAATATCGGTTTAACGAATGAGAAAATAAGAAGTTTTTAAAAATGAATGAGGATTTTTTTTTAATATTTATATCTTCAATCTTTATTTTTATTATAAAACTTTAAGCTATTGCAGAACTAATTTTTATCTTAATCTGCACGGAGTTGTAGCAAAGTCGAAAAGTTTTCATCTTCTTTTCAATATTTCTATATAGTTTTTATTGTGCTCTTCTTTGAATCATTTTTTTATTGTGGTGTGTGATTGTATATTTGATATATTTTTTTATATACATATTTCATATTTTAGATTTGAATGAATATCACATTTTAGGTTGGAATGAATTTCCGAAATATATTGTTTCTGTGAACCAGTAGGGGTCATTGACGATTTAAATGCCCCATGATTTTATAATTATTAACATATAAAATCTTAAATAGTGGCATTGATGATAGATAACTCATAAAAAACCTGACTTAAGTTTTCTGAACGATGAATTCATTCTACGTACCGAATTGTATTTTTTATTCTAGTTAGTAAAAACAAATAATAAAAATATAAAATATTAAGATATGAACTGATCATAATCATGAATACCAGCATTAAAAATACTGTAATTTGTTGTCATTGCTGTCAATGTTATATTAATTTTTCTTCAAAATTCTATTTTTCAATAGAACAAACAAGGACACTAACGAATAGTAAAATATATTTTTCTATTTATCTTTACAATCTTTACAATCACAATCTTTGTCATTGGGAATTATAATATTTAGTAAAACTACTAAATTTATCTTTATTAGTATAATTCCAATCATGTCATTCTAATAAAAATATTAGGAATATGCTAACAACGAGGGTGCGGTCAAGAATTCAGCCGCTGCGCAGCTTATGCAGCTTCAAAATATTGAAAAGCAGCCAATATGCAAAAATTTTGACTGCATATTTATACGACCGGCTGCAAATTGTCAATATTTGACACTAAAAACTATGTTTTAATTAAATTATTTAAATTTATAAACAATTAAATTACTTACTTCTCAGAATATTTATCAACCATTTTGAGAATGTACACACGAACAATTAAAAAAAAAAATTACAATTAAAATTTTTTGCAGCCTCTCGTCGTCGACTGCAATATCTGCAACTGCTGCGGTTGTTTTCTGAATTTTAATCCGACATATTGCACTGCTTTTGCTGCAAAACTTAATTAATGACTGACTAACTGCAAAAACTGAGCAGCAGCTGAATTCTTGACCGCACCCCGATACCTTAAGCAGCTTATGATAACTTTAAGGCAAATAGTGTTACAAATAGACTTAGTTTTAATTTTAACTAAACCGTGTCAACCGTTTAACATAAATCAAAAGTTTCTGAAGTAGTTTTATATAAAAGTTTTAATACATTACACCACCAAATTAATTAAACCCGAAGCTTATATTCTTGACTAAAGAAAACTAGTCTTAATTGTAAAATCGATGGCCTGAACTAGCCTGAACTATGAAAGTATTAATTTTTTCAAATCTTACAAATTATTGAGACAAATGTCAGTTTTTCCGCAGTAAACAAAACTTTTTCTAAATATCAAAAATAAAATTTTGCGTGCTTCGAATTTTTAGATCACATAAATTTTATTTTAAAATTTTCAATTCTAGAAAATTATATTAATCTAAATTACTTTTTTTGAGAGTTTCAATTTTTGTGATGCTTTAACATAATACATAAATCAGTTCACTCCAACCTAAATTTTTGTTCTGATATAATTTATAAATTTCGTACATAATAAAATAAACCAAGTCAGAGCAAGAAAAGGTGTTAAATATATTTTGTTATGGTATTTTTATTAATGAATCTCAGATAAAAAATGACTTGCAGTTTTCAATTTTTTTTTATTTTTGTGTATATATATATGTGATTTATATATTTATGTATATTCATTTTTTTATGTACATAAATAGTTTAAAAACTAAAAAAAACTTTATCAATAATTTACTATTATTATATAAATAATAAAAGAAGAACATAAAATTCATTCACAGTATTTTTTTATAGGACCGATTCATATGTAATTGAAAATATTCTGTACATAATTATAATCCTTCAATTAACTTTCAACAATTCTATTTTTTGTTAGGTTCTATATTTTGTTAGTAAGCCTGGCAGCTGTACCTCACATAAAGCAAATAATAAAAATATAAAATAGTGTCCATAGTGTATCACAAAATCGAAGGATTTCGTATTTGCAGCAAACTTAAAAATAATATACTACAATTCGAGACCTCTTTTCAGAGATGGTACGGTTCTCCTAGAATGTGGGGTCCGCACAGTAGAATCTTGTTCCAGGATTTCAACTTTCAATGATCGCTGCAGTTCAAGCTTAAGCGCATGCTTGGTGATGAAACAGGTCCCACCTGATGATGCCATTTTGCGTCTTGCATTGCTGATTGTTATTTCTCAGAATAAAATTCAGTAATTTTGATAGTCTACTTTCATAAAGCTATGCTTTTATATAACTTCTTGACTTTCAAAAATAAGTCAAGCATTATTAAATTGTAAAAAATACTCCAATTCTTTAAATTTAAAATAATATTATTTCTTATGAAACTATTTTAACTCTATTTTAAATATCTCTAAAAATGTAATCTTGTAAAATCCTATAATCTATAAACTCACAAGATGACATTTATAAGGTCAAATTACTAATGTAAATTTTTAATATATTTTTTTTTATATTTACATTAGCATATAGAGAAGCATCAAGTAGCAGAAAGAGAATTTGATATAAATTTCAATAATTACGTAAATATGTCGAAAAAAATGTATGAAACTAATAATCAGTTAAATAATATTATGAATATTCATATGGGAAGTCCGAAGGGTTAATTTATATTTCAATATTTATAATAATATTTTATCTTAAAATTCGTCAATTATTATAATTAGTAAATATTTAAAATTGTTTAAGACAATTAAAATAATATCAAAATGATTGTATTTATTATGAAAATATTGAAAATTAATCAATGTTAGGAAAATTTGGAATATTAAAATATTTTGTTATTATTCAATTAAGTTTTAATTAACGTTTTAGTAATCAATCAAAATAACTTTATTTTCACAAAGTTTAAATTAAATTATAGTATGTATTAAAATTATTAAAATCTTAATCAAATAGTGTAGTACAAATATAGCTACTTATAAAATGTATATTAACTTGCAAAAAATAGGAAAATGTTTAATAAGTAAACATCATATAAAAATTGGTATGGATTGGATGTAACAGGGTAACTGCTGACCGGTCGCTGAACCAGTTGCGCAACTGTTATGTGTCTAATCAAGTGTTTGCTGTACCTCCTCGTGGTGGCCATTGGTAACTTCTCCCATACCCCCTTATGTGAGAAGGCTAAAACTGCAAATGCGATGCCGACGTCAGAACAATTCCGGCATTCTGAGTCCCTCGATTAGCCAAACGAGGTTGGCGTTTGGCTAATAACCAAACCTGTAAAAAATACATTATTAAGAAAAGAAGAAGGGAAAAAAACCGGCGGATTGTGGTGGGACTGCGGCTTTGTGGTGGGACCAAAATTAAAAAACAACATCATAGGCTGGAACCCCATCAATAAGCGCCTATGCTTCCACTCCCCCACTGATGATTCTGATGACGTGGACAAAGATGATTTCTATGACGCGCTGGCGAGTGCGTACGACGGATGCCCACGTCATGACATTAAAATCGTCATAGGAGATTTTAATGCAAAGCTTGGTAAAGAAGAAATCTTTGGAAAAGTAATTGGCAAGCACAGCGCCCATGATGAGACCACAGACAACGCGCTACACTCGATAAATATGGCAGCTATGAGAAATATGGTTATAAGTAGTACTACCTTCTCTCATCGTAATATTCATAAGCTCACCTGGCGATCACCAGATCAGAGAACAACTAACCAGATCGATCACTTTGCGATTGACAGCAGACATGCTTAGGATGTAATGGATGTTTGCACCAGAAGGGGTGCAAACATAGACTCGGACCGCTATCTCATGATGGCGAGAGTCAGCCAGCGTGTGTCTACACACCGTAGATACACATTTAGAGGAACACCAAAATTTAACACCGAAGCATTAAAATCGCAAGTAGTCGCCAGAAGATATGCGAACACAGTAACTCGTATGATCTCGGAACGTTCCATATGCGCGGAATCCCCAGTTGACGAACATTGGAAACAATGCTCCTTCATCATCAAATCGGCAGCTGAAAAAGCAATTGGTTTCACCGTACCACCATCTAGAAATCAATGGTATGATGATGTATGTAGAACCACCCGCGAGGAAAAGAACATTGCATATCGCAACTGGATGAGCAGAAAAACATATGACGAATATCGGCTGAAACGGCGTGAAGAGAAAAAAGTCATACGAGCGAAGAAAAGAGCTTATGAAAACGAGCAATTCAAAGAACTTGAAGGGATGAGAGGCAGAAATGAGGTTCGGAAATTATACAAGAAGATCAAAGCACAACAACAAGGCTTCGTGCCTCGGACCTCCGCGTGCTATAGTAAAGATGGGAACCTTACCAACCCTGACGACATTCTAGAAAAATGGGCAGAGCGCTCTTCAGAGCTTCTATGTGGTAAAATAACAGCTGGAAATAACACCACGGAGAGTAGCTTTGCAAGTATTCCACTCAATACCCAGGAAGAACCACCACCGACCCTGTAAGAAGTTCATAATGCCATCAAAAACCTGAAGAACCATAAAGCACCTGGAGTTGATAGCATCACAGCAGAACTATTCAAATATACTAGTGATGATATGGTAGGGTGCATGCACCAAATTATCAGAAAAATTTGGATAGAAGAAAGCATGCCCACTGAGTGGAATACCAGTATTATATGTCCCATTCCAAAGAATGGTGACCGGTTGTATTGCTGTAACTATCGCGGTATTAGTCTTCTGAATGTGGCATATAAAATCCTGTCTAGTATAATCTACGTGCGCTTGAAACCACACATGGACCGTGTTGTTGGTAAATACCAATGTGGTTTCCGTCCTGGAAGATCAACAACGGATCAAATCTTCACACTGCGGCAGATCCTGGAGAAATGCAAAGAATTCAACGTGAGCACCTACCACCTGTTCATAGATTTCGCCGCTGCATATGACTCGATAGGAAGAAACGAGCTTCTAAAAGCTATGTTGGACTTCGGTTATCCTGTAAAGTTCGTGAACATGTGCAGGGTAACTCTAGCTTGTACGTTAGGTGCAGTGAGAGTGGACAACGCTATCTCTAGGACCTTCCAAACGACCAAAGGCTTCAGGCAAGGTGACGCACTCTCGTGCGATCTCTTTAATATCGCACTCGAGAAGGTGATGCGCGAATCCGGGATAACGACTACTGGCTCGATCTTTAATAAGTCCTCCCAGATACTTGCCTATGCTGACGACTTAGACATCATCGGCAGAACACAAAGTAACGTCAGCGAAGCTTTTGTAGCAGTTGATGAAAGTGCACGGAAGTTAGGTCTGCGGGTCAACGAAGCCAAGACGAAATATATGGTGGCAACGAACAGCGAAGCCACCCAACACAGAATTGGTCAGAACATTACCATAGGGTCGTACAATCTTGAGGTGGTCAAAGACTTTGTCTATTTCGGCGCTATGGTAGCAACGGATGGCAGTAACACCAGCCTAGAAATAAAGGGCAGAATCGTTCTGGCCAATCGCTGTCTATATGGTCTCTATAGACAGTTTCGTACAAAGGATCTTGTACCAGCAACAAAGAAGATAATATACAAGACACTCATTGTGCCAGTACTGCTATATGGTTCAGAAACCTGAACCTTGGCGAACCACGATGAGCAGCTCTTGGGATCCTTTGAACGGAAAGTGCTGCGCATGATATACGGTCCTACGCTCGAAGAAGGGATCTGAAGACAAAAGTACAACCACGAGCTATATGAACTTTTCCGCGACGCTGACATAGTCAAAAAGTACAGAGTCCAACGACTTAATTGGCGACTGGCGGCGCAGGACAGAGACCGTTGGAGAAATTCCCTCTCCTCGGCCTTGACCCAGTAGGGTTGTATATTCCCTAAAATATTATAAGAAAACTTTATAAGAAAACTAATATTTTTCCATTGTAATTTTCTTTTCTTTCTAAGTTATCAGGATTCGAAGTCACAAAATTACTAGGCTTTGTATTTTCGGTTGTATTCAAAAAATAAATTTTTCAAAAAAAACTTGATTCAACATAAGATGTTGTTAACAAATATTTAATTAAAATTCAGCTATATTATATAAGAAACTTTACATTATAACATTATTTTACTTCGATTAAATAATTAATATTATTATTATTTTTTTTGGTAAAATAGCTTAAATAGACATAAGATATTTAAGATGCCATGCAAGTGACATAAGTTATTTTAAAAAATACATTAAATGTATAATAGACTTTATTTACTAAGTCTACAAGGACTTTAGTTATAAATATATTTCTAAGGTTCGTCATAACTTCAAAAGTTCGTTACTATTACATGAATACCTTATTTCAGAGAAATTCTTTAAATTTGTTTTTTTCATTCCTGAACATTTTCAATTTTTGAAATACACTATTCTTACAGGTTGCCACTACATTATTCTTAACATAATAAACTAACTACAAAAACCAATTATTCGAATTACAGATTATTCAATGTCATTGGTTTTCAGTCTGCACCGGAATTAATCAATAACAGATGCGGACATACAAATCGACATTTTGTATTATATTACCAAAATTACTTAAATAAAATTAGTTTACTATCAAATCAAAAGCTATGAAATCCATAGAATAGTTAAAATATGAATAATTATAAAAAAATAAACATTAATTTATCAAGAATTATTATATTTTTGAAAAGATCTAATCAAAATACATAAATATATTTTTTTTTTTGTAAAATAAAATTGAAAGCCTTCACTAAAATAATTCTGGTATTTAAATTTCTTCTTATAATCTCTTAATAAATTATCATCCAAAACACAAAATTTATCGAATATTCTTTTCCGTTTCAGTAATTTTGTTTTGTTTTTATTCCATGAAATGAGCAAATATACAATTTATTAAATAAATGTCAAAGCACCTTTAAGTGACGCCCTTAATGTCAAAAGATAAGCTTAAAATTATCGATGCTATCAAAATCAGTCTTAAAAATAAAAATAACATTTCGATAAGAAAAAAAAAACATGAATAAAAATAGAATAATAATGACCCTATCGCGCGTATCCTCTAAAAAGGCTGTCACAAAAAAATAAATAAAAAAAATATACACAAATACTTTAAGAGGAAAGGTGACAACACAAAATGATATTTGAATTTGATAAAACGAAGGACGTGACTTCAGTCAATTAGCACCACAATATTAAGGGTGTTAAATTAATATCAACTTTCGAAAATAAATATTTCGATTAAAATGGAACAAGAAGACCACTTGAAATAATCTGATAATATGTTGGTTGAAGAGTGAAAGGTTATGGTTGAAAAAGGAAAACGGAAATAAATAAAACCACTTTTAAGAAGTGAAAATTTTGCATGTCGTTTGTTTATATTTTCCAATTTTTTTATTACCTGTTTATCATTATTTTTATTGTATTTTGAATAGGATTTAAACGATGAGTTTATGATTATCAATATTAACTTGACTAATGATTTAAGTATTGAATTTACATATATTTAACTTAAATAGTTGAAATTGTTTTTGGGGTATGACCATATTTAAGGCCAGCTATAATTATAATTTGGTAATTAAGCAATCAAGCAAGCAAATTATAATCTAATTACTGTTAAACAGTTAAACTGCAGCAAAATTTCTGCTGTATTGACTGTTTTAGCTGAATTTTAGATCTGCAACTGCACACCATAGCAGTATAAACCAAAAATATGAAATAATATAGCGAAACTTTTGAATGGGGTAGCACCAAACTAATAGTATTATCAATATTACTAGAGAAGTAAAAAAAAAGCATAAATGGAGTTATAATTACATAACAATTCATTTTGCTAGAATGATAATAAATTGCGCGGATTTTATTTTTATGAAAAATTCCGATCTTATATTACCAATATTTTACAAGTTTTTTATTTTATTTTAAATCATTCAAAAAAGATATTATTATAATATTAATTTAGTAAAAGTAAATTATTTATTTCTCTTTATTTATATATATATTTAAAGATTAGTGTTTGTTATAAAATTGACATAAATTTATTAATCATTGAGTAGATTTGAATATATATTTGATATTAGATAGATGTCATAATTCTAGACGAATAATTTAAGTGACGCGACATATAAACCGTACAAAATGCATCAATATATCTTATAAATCTTTAACGATATATTTAAATAAAATTAAAATTAAATTTACGAGATATTTTAAGATACCATAAAATAAAGCTATAATGATTTTAAGTCTTTATCATTCAATTGAGAAATAATCATATCAATGTGAATAATAAAAAGTAATATAGATTTATAAAAATTAAAATTATTGCTAGTATCAAAGAGTTCAAGCCTCAAAACTTTATTTAATTGAAAATTAAAAAAACTGAATTAACAGATAATGACATTAATTCTCACTCTCAAATTAAATGCAACTCTACTTATTAACCATAACTTACTGGGCTCAAATATCGACATAATTGGCCTACAATACAGGAATTGAGTGAGTAATGTTCCAATTATTTAATTATATGACTTAATTAAAGATTTATATTATTCAGAATTAACAAATCTAATTATATAAATTATATATAAATCATATAATTATTAATTTTTCTTGCTTATTTATCAAATTTTTATTATACGTTTCACAAAATATGTAAATTTCATAAATTTTATTCTTGCCTAAATTATAAATTAATTTAATAAACTTTTTTCTTTGAAATTTATATCTAATAAAAAAAAATGCTTTGTTTATGGTACATAATTCGATTAAACAAAATATTGGTAATATTAAGATATACAGAATTATATACTTTTCTTTTAAAATCCTCTTAATTTCATTACTATGTAATATTATATTAAGTTTCATTATATTTTATATTTTACTCATATACATAACATAAATATTATGTTTGTTAGTATGTACAATATCTAAAGTAACTCGAAACATCTGATATGTTGCATGTATAGAAAAACTGAAAAAAATTATGATATTTTCTTTTAAACCTAATAAACTGAAATGTCCTTTATGGCAACTTACTTCAGTAATTTTCCACTATAACTTCAAGTAGTTTATTTTATATATATGTAGAGAAGGATTAAAGAAGAACTGAATCCTTCTTTAGCCTGATATAATACGATATGATGACGTACAGAAGACTATTTATAAATATAAATAATCTTAATATAGGCACCACATAGTATATAATAGTCTTCATTATATTCATATATACTCACTATATATAATTTTATATATATTGTTAATGTGAAAGGATCAGAGGTCGTCATTTAGGTAGATGGGTAAAAAAATATGTTGTACTGTTTTCGTATATATTTTATATTTTGTGTACATAAAAATAAATACAAATTATTACAGTACGTATAGATAACTTTTAAGGAGTTCTACTGGTATTCTAACTAAAATGCCGAAAAAATTATAATCTAATTACAATTATCTCGAATTACAAAATTCTACAGTAAAATCTTATAGAGTAGCTTTTTTTTAAAATAAAAAAACATATTACCGTATTATTATATTTTTCGACAAGAGAATTTATTTCTTACGACTTAATTTTTCAAGATTTTTTATTTCAATGTTTTAATATCGTTTATTTCATATAATGTACTATTATTCCAGTGGCAATTCGTACATATTATCTTACAGTGTGCAAAATATGTAATAAAATTTTTGTGGATAATTTTGGTCATATTATAATAATTGAAATTAGTTGGTTGACAGTAGTTGAACCACGGATTTCAATATTATTGTAAATTTATAATTTAAAAGTTGGTTCAATATTATTGTAAATTTATAAAAAAAAAAAATCATATACGCGATTTAGCATTTTCGTTGGTTGACAGTAGTTGAACCACGGATTTCAATATTATTGTAAATTTATAATTTATAATAACTTGGTTGGTTGGTTTACAAGGGGTGCGGAATCAAGTCCTTCGCGCACTTGAGCCTATTGGTCCGTTGTACCCCCCTTAAAGGTACCTGCTTCCATCAAGTCAGTCAAAAAATGATGATCCAGATGTTTTTTTTAACCGTTTATTATGTACCGCAGGGCATCGGCATAGGAGGTGCTATACAGTTTCATCAACTCATAGTTATTAACATATCCAGGAGATCAAAATTTAGTTAATGTTATTACTAAAATTGAAGGTGACAGATTGCTGTAACTATTACCTAAACATGACACTAAAAATTCCAGGAAATAACTTAAATTAAAAACTGTATTATTATATCCTTTATATTAAAATTTATAACATTACTGAAAATTAAATATAGCACCTGATTCAAAAATAAAAAGACTATTTTGAAAAATAAAAAGACTATTTTGAAATGTGAAAAGACTAACTTAACTCGAAAATGCTATATATAAATATTATCTCGTAGATGTACGATAGAAGTATAATTTAATTAAATATACTAATAACAATAACGTATCACTTATTTGATGTATAAGCATAATGTACGTGTTGTGCAAGCGCGGATACAAGGGGCGGGGGTAAAAAGGTAGTTACCCCTCCCGCCAAACCAGAAAAATAGTTTAATAAGTTATAAATAATTTTAATTCTAAATAAATTTCGTCAATTTTGGTACATTATGTTCGAATCTACTAATTCGAAAATAATGTACCAACTTTTAATAATGTATCAATGTCCACTCCTAATTTTACTATAAAATATCAATTTTACTACAAAATATTACTGTAAGATGTTAGATGCATCAACGTTACCGAATTAATAGTTGTTTGTTTGTGGGAGTCAAAAATTTGCATTCAAATTTATTTTTTTGCCACAAAAAAAAACAACAAAAAATTACTTCCCCCCCCCCCCCCTACCAGATAGGTCTAAATCCGCCCATGGCGTTTTGATGACCTTATCTTATTTGATATGAAGGACTAATATTTATATAATAAATGTATCGGTTGCCCATTAATGTACAAAGTACCCATTGCACTTATGAATTAAACGCCATTGAATATTTCTTTATCTAAGTATCATAAGAGAATAACCACTTTTTGTACAAGTGTAATATATATACATATTTATTTGATATATATTTTGACACTAAATATTATGTATATACGAAAAAAAAAATATATAAAGTGTTACGATAATAGAAGAGCATTTAAGTAGCCCCAAAGTAGCTAGAAGAAAAGTATAGTATCACAGACTTAATTACATCACACAGTCATGAAATTTACTATATATTACTTGTATGTTGATATACACTTAAATAAATTCATATCTAAATATTTGAATTGTTTCAAAAAAGATTGTTTGTATACATAGAAAACTTCTAACTTGTTTCAATTTTCGAAGAAATTTTAGTTATTAGTGTCAAGTAAATTATTTTAAAGTTTATACATATATGTATATTATGTAGATATTCTTGATATAAGATGAAATTTTAAGAATTAAAATAAAGTAAATTTTTGTATATATACTAAGTTAATATTTAGGTGAAAAAAATAATATTTACAATTAATTAAAAGAAAAAAATTCTGTTTAAAAGTTAAGCCTTATTATTTTATAAATAAATAAATAAAAAATATAAGAAATAAATATAAGAAATATCGAATTTAAGTTGAAGTAGATTAATTTATTAATTTAGTAAGTGTAATATAAATATTAACATTATTTTCATAGATCTTCAAAAATAATTTGAAAACTAAACAGAACAAAGTCAGAACTGAATTATATTTTTTATTAAAATAATATATTTTTATAATATTTATTTAATTAGCTATAATTGGTAATAATAATAACAATTTGACTTATTTTATTATATAAAGGTAATTGTAACTTGTAATCATTATTTCCACATAATTTACATAAATGAGAGTAAAATTATTACATTACGAAGTAGAAGATGTAAGTACATCTTGTACAATATTCTATATAAGTGCAGAATCTTCCTTAAAGTAATATTTTTTAATTCTTCAGGGATTTGTAATTCGTTTATTAAATATTTCAGGATCAGCCTTTCCCGAATAGAATTAATAAATTTCTGAAAGACACGTTTTACTGTTTGCTCTTTATCTGAGCAGAATCAACCTGGCAGCAAACTTTATAATTTTTTATATATTTATTCAGTGGCCAGTTATTTTACGGAGTTTTTTTGTAGCACTCTTTCATCAAAGGTCTATAAATTATTTCTGGTTATTTAATACCTCTCTATATTTGTTCAAGGATCTAAATTCTAAATTAATTTTTTCTGGTCCGTTTAAAAGATTCTGGTCCGTTTAAAAGTGTTTTTTTTTTGTCGATTATTCGATCTTGTTTATTGGTAATATATCATGTCATGGTTGGTAATCATATTATAGTTAATCTATATAATGGAATTCTGGTATTTCAAATAGAGTTACTTCTTCACATATTTCTCAGTCAAAAGATCCTTGAATAGAATGTCCAATAAATTTAAAAATATTTGTATTTCTATTATACTTATTAACATTTACAGACTGATTGAAAAATATTTAACCAATAAATGATAGTGAAATTCTAAAAAAAAAATCCTGAACTTTCTCTTTATGAATTAATGAAAGGATTTTTATAATAATTCTTTGTCATTTTGTATATTTTCTATAAAAAAAATATTAGAAGATATACTATAAAAATAAAAATTTTTGTATTATATTTTTTATATATCAATTTTATTTAATATTATATAAACTATAAAGGAAAATATGTGAATTTATAAAGGATACAACTACACTAGTGTACATGATTCTGATGTTATATGCCATTTTTTTCTATATTTTTTGTATATTTATTTGTCCTTGCACATAAAACTGAAAAATTATCAAGAAAATACAAATAAAAAAAAAAATCAAATAAAAAACAAGAAATTTTTAATTTATATGAATAAAATAAAAAAAAAAAAAACATTTTATAAAATATTAAATTAAAAACTCTTTTTATTTTGTACCTTGGAACAACAAAAAAAAAGCAAAAAGGAAACATATTAAAAATGAGTATACCATTTTTTTTTATTTTATGAATCGTGAACGTGACTTTAAAGATTATTTTTCTTAAAACACATTTGTGTCCTGTATCCGTTTTTGCTTTTTATTGCTGAAAATTGTATTTTTTTAGAGTTGGTAATTCAACAAATTGACCATAGTCAATATAAAATTTTAAAGTAATTAACAATTCTGTTAATGACAACTGATACGTTCCGTTGCAAATTAATTAATGTCATTATTCCGTTTATGAATATCAGAATATTTTTGATATCGAGACCTTTGCCAACTTTACCAAATTATCGAATTTATAATTTCCTATAAAGTATCTTTTAGTGTCCTATTCTTAAGATACACAGTCATAGAGCATTTAATTTTATCTTCACTTACCGAATGTCTTATCTTCTGAAAGTATTTTTTCGTCTTGATATCCGACCTCTTGGCCATTTTAACTAATAGACACTAGTTCGTTAAGAAACCAATCACGAGTTTTAGATTCCTCCTGCTAAGATAATAATAATAACCTTGTTTATCTATGACGAAAGGGTGTTAAATTTTTGACATGAGCTATCTCAAATTTAATTCACTTTTAGAAATAAATTATTGTAGTTGATGGAAAAATTAGAACATGGTGGGTCCATGGAAAACACAATTTTCTTAATCGATTCATTATAATATTAATCAGAAAATTACGTATACAATATTGACTTCGAAAATTCTATTTCATACAAAATATTTTGAAATGTCGGTAATTACTGGAAATTTTCTATTTTACCAATAGTTTTCTTTCGTTTATAATAATATTTGTCACCTCTATGTGTTTTAGAAATTATTATATTGCACCGCCAACCAAAATGTATTATACAACACCAGGCTACGATTTGCCTGAAGAAATACATATATAGGTAAAAAGGAAGACGAAAAATTTATATTGGAAAGAAATGATATTTTCAAAGAAATGAAAACTAAACATTAAATAACGTAAATGGAACTTTGTCAGCAAAAAACAAAATTGTACAGGTTAAAATCAATTTTCATAATAATATATAAAAAAAATTATAAAAATAATATCAAAAATAACAAAATCATTAAAATTGTGTTCAGCATAGTTTTTTTTGTTGTTGTTGATTTTCACGCAAAAGAAACCATTTCTAAATTAAATTTTTATGTAGTCTGCCATTCAATAAAAAATATTCTTTATCTTTTAATATAATTTCATTTTTGAATTATTATAGTTAATAATTATTGCTAAAAGGTTTTTTGTTGTAATTAGTTCAATATTTCTTTTATATCAAAAAGCATTTATGTGTAAATTTAGTTGATTAATAAATTTTATTAATAGTTACTGAAATTATGAAAATATATATTAATATAAAGAGTAGACAGCAAAATAGTTCTGCTTCTAAAATTTGAAGGAAGCCGGCCGATATCAGGTTTTCAGTTCTTTGCAATATCAATTATTAATTTAATTCTTTTGAGTATGATTCGAATTTGATTACTCGTTATAATTTTAAGAGGATCGTAGTCTATAAATTTTAATTAATTTCTTATTCCACCAAAATCGGATGGCAAATTGCTTAATTATTCATTAAAAAAAAATTAAGTTTTCGTAATTGGTCCAAAATCTGAGCTCTGTTAATACTAAACGGCTAAGTTTACCAAAATAAAAAGTATACCCAAAATTGCAGCAAAACTTCAGCTAATTGCAGCTGTTAATAAAAAAATTGCAGCTTTAGCCGTTTGCAAAATAAACGTCATCGGCTGGTTTAATATTACGCTAGCCGGACACTCTGTTACTACTAAACGGCTATGTTTACCAAAATAAAAAGTATACCCAAAATTACAGCAAAGTTTTAAAAATTGTATATATTTTGATTAATTTTATCATTTTTGTAAAGTATTTTTTATATAAATAAAAAACCCTTTTATAATAACAGCCTTTTATAAATTTTTTTATTTTTAATAATAATTTTTTGTGAGCAGCTTTAAAATATTGTTTAGCTCTATTTATTTTAAGTTAATTTATATTAGGAACAAATTTTAGGAATTTATAATAGGAACAAATTTCTTAATTTTAATTATTTATAATCAGGGTTGTTAAATAATCCATTATTTTTGTAATGCATTATTTTTAATAATTATTAATTATAAATAATGCATTAATTTGTATGTAATTCAAATTCATAATTACTTTTGAATTAATTAATTAAAATAATGCATTAAAAATAATGCGTTACGTAAAATAATTCGAATTAGGTATATGAATTAGATCACAAATTTGAATTATTTTTGAATTAACAAAAATAATTCAAGTAATTCACTGAATTATTTTTGTTTAATTCATTGAATTAGTTTTCTTAATTTAAAAATAATTCAAATAATTCAATTTATTTGAATTATTTTTAATTTAAAATACAATTTAAAATGTATTTTAAATTAAATTATAATTTTTCTTTTGGAACGTATAAATACTGGAATAAATTTGAGTTAAATACTTTTATTTGCAAAAAAAGTATCAGAGTAAAAACGAAAAAGTAAATATATTTGTTTTTTAACAATCTATATTTAATTTTATTTCCCAATTATTTTTAAATTAAAAATAATTCAACCAAATTGAATTATTTGAATTATTATTGAATTAAGAAAAGTAATTCATATAATTCGAATTATTTTAAGTAATGCATTATTTTTAATGCATTATCTTAATTAATAATTTTTAATGCATTATTTTAATTAATTAATTAATTAATGAAGTTCAAAATGCATTACAAAAATAATGCATTACATATTTAACAAATCTGTTAATAATAGTGATAAAACTTATTTATTATATTACATTATATTTTATTTTAAAAATTTTTAAACTGAAGAAACTAAGTATTTTTAAACAAAACGAGAAAGATAAAATGTTAATATTAATTAGTGTTTTTAATTGTTGGCTATAGCCAGTTTAACAATATATTTGTTTTGGTAAACATAGCCGTTTAAGTAGAATCAGAGTAATATTAAACCAGCCGATGACGTTTATTTTGTAAACGGCTTAAGCTGCAATTTTTTTATTAACATCTGCAATTAGCTGAAGTTTTGCTGCAATTTTGGGTGATCTTTTTATTTTGGTAAACATAGCCGTTTAGTAGGATCAGAGTGTCCGGCTAGCGTAATAATAAACCAGCCGAACACGTTTTTCTTGAGAACGGCTGAAGCTGCAATTTTTTTATAAACAGCTGCAATTAGCTGCAATTTTGCTGCAATTATTGGCATACTTTTTATTTTGGTAAACTTAGCCGTTTAGTAGTAACAGAGTGTCCGGCTAGCGTAATATTAAACCAGCCGATGACGTTTATTTTGTAAACGGCTTAAGCTACAATTTTTTTATTAACATCTGCAATTAGCTGAAGTTTTGCTGCAATTTTGGGTATACTTTTTATTTTGGTAAACATAGCCGTTTAGTAGTAACAGCGTGTCCGACTAGCGTAATATTAAACCAGACGATGACGTTGATTTTGCAAACGGCTGAAGCTGCAATGTTTTTATTAACAGCTGCAATTAGCTGAAGTTTTGCTGCAATTTTGGGTGATCTTTTTATTTTGGTAAACATAGCCGTTTAGTAGGATCAGAGTGTCCGGCTAGCGTAATAATAAACCAGCCGAACACGTTTTTCTTGAGAACGGCTGAAGCTGCAATTTTTTTATAAACAGCTGCAATTAGCTGCAATTTTGCTGCAATTATTGGCATACTTTTTATTTTGGTAAACTTAGCCGTTTAGTAGTAACAGAGTGTCCGGCTAGCGTAATATTAAACCAGCCGATGACGTTTATTTTGAAAACGGCTAAAGCTGCAATTTTTTTTATTAACATCAGCAATTAGCTGAAGTTTTGCTGCAATTTTGGGTATACTTTTTATTTTGGTAAACATAGCCGTTTAGTAGTAACAGAGTGTCCGGCTAGCGTAATATGAAACCAGCCGAACACGTTTTTCTTGAGAACGGCTGAAGCTGCAATTTTTTTATAAACAGCTGCAATTAGCTGCAATATGGGCAAAGCCAAATTGAATAAAAAACAAAAATAAAGCTATTGATGAAGTTTCATTTGATAAAGTTTCAGCTAAGGATTTGAAAGATGAAGTTAAAAGAAAAACACCTCATTTCCCAACCAGAATTAATTTTGAATTTATAATTTAAAATAAATAGTTTTACTAGAAATTACGTTTCTAAATATTGAAAAATTAATTAAGACTGGCTTCTTCTATATAAACAAATTATAACGAAAGAATAAAGACCTTCTTATAATAAGCTAAAACTAAAACGAAATATCTAAACTTAACAAGATCGAATGCTAGACGAAATCTGCGGAACATAAAAATTTTAGAATATAACATCGAAAACGTCAGTAGTTTCAATTATTTAGGTATACAAGTAAATAATGAAAATGATATGCACAACAATATACAAAGTAGGATACAAGCAGGAAATAAATGTTATTTTGCATACAGGAATCTATTTAAATCAAATTTGTTATCAAGAACATGTAAAATGAGAATGTATAAAACTTTGATTAGACTTGTAGTCACATATGGTTCTGAAATATGGAGCATGACCATAGCAGATATAAATAAACTGAAAATTTTTGAGCGAAAAATATTACGAAAAATCTATGGTCCAAAAATAGATGAAGATGGTAATTATATAATAAGGCCAAATGACGAATTATTACATCTAATCGGTGGGGAAGATATAAGCAGGTTCGTAAAGAGCATGAGAATTAAATGGGCTGGACATGTAAGTAGAATGCCACAAGAAAGGGTGCAAAAATCTATTTTCGAAGCTGTTCCTACTAACACACGACACAGAGGACGTCCTAGACAGAGATGGATAGATGGTGTTGAGAGTGATTTAAGAACTATTGGAGTATGTAATTGTAAAACAACAGCACAAGATAGGGTTCGATGGAGGCAAATTGTGCGGGCTGTAGCACTACAAGATGATGTGCGGGCTGTAGCACTACAAGATGATGATGATGATAATAAGCTATATAACAAGCGATCGGATATTAATATTTTATAGTGTTTGCAAATTATAATATTTAACAAAATCTAACAATAAAATTTTGTTTAAATCAATTTCATATTTTAATGTAAAAAATATCCTTTAAAGCAACATAAAAAATATCCTTTTTGGTAAAATATCATATATTTCTACGAAATATTGGATATGTACACAAATATACAAAATAAAATTAATTAAAAATGACGGATAGTTTTAGTTTTAAGAAATTTATTCATACGAAATTCAATATTTGTTTCCATTCAATATTGTAATTTATAAATGGACATTATTGCACCTTATCGCAATCATGTAAAAACTAAAAAAAAAAAATATTTCAGATTTTGCATAAATGTACATATTTAAATGAATTTACGCGGCTCTGAGTGATTATATTTATACAAACGAAAACAATCAGGATTTCATGTATGAATTGTTAAGGAACAAGAACTGAAATTCACCAGAAATATGATTATATAAAACTGGGACTTAGATTGGAAAATAAATTAAAAACGAATGTGTTTAACAAATTTTAGCAAAAATTATGCACGAAAATGTCGTATTTAATTTTCAAATTTATAAATTATTTATCTAAAATTACATTTCTATATTTTAAAATATTCTCCGATTCAGGAATGAAAACCAGGTTTACATAGTTAGTGGCTAACATTATTATAGAGCTTCCACTTGACATTTCTAGCTTACTCGTTTAGTGGTAGAGTTTTTACCTTTTACTTTCTTACATTTTCCTAGATCTGGAGCATATATTGTAAATCTTCATGTTTCCTTGGCCGAACCCAACTTCTAGATTCCAATTTAACGAGTTTATTTCTAGGATATTCTTATTTATTAAAATTTTATTATATACAATTCATTTGTATAAAATAAAATTTTTATTTAATTTTGTCGTACATTTAAATCTAAATATTTAGTTATTATATTCAAAATTAAATATAAAATGTATAAAAATCCAATAATAACTAATTTTATGTTTGGTATTTGGTAAGTTCATAAAAGCGATAACAAAATGGGGATATCGAAGAAATTTGCCGCCAAATAAAATTAAATTGAAGCTACACACGATATACCAAAGCTATGTTAGTTTTGAATAGATAAAGATCTATTTTTTTTTATTTCAACATGAAATGTTGATTTAGGTACTTAGCATTTTTACTTAATAGACTTAGTATTTTCATATTTTTGATTATATTATTGCTATTTCTGTAAACGCCAGTATTAAAAATATAAAAAGTTACGAAACTAATACATCATAATGTCAAAAATTTAATAATTTCTTATTAAACTTTAATGTTTATCCGAATAAATTTAGCTTTATTAGCAAAAAATTTGAACATTTACAATGTAAAATTCTATATAAAAATAGACTAAATTCAGTTGAACAAACCCTAAAGTTTGGTAATAATTTTATTTTATATTTTATGTGTGAAACCTATAATTATCAATGTGAAAATTATAATATCATGTTTGTCGTACTACTATCACATGCATTAGACAAAATATAAATAAAAAATCCTTTATTCTAAAATTTATGTTGATAATACATATTTAAGTTGCAACTGAAAGTTGACATTTTTATTCTGCCACAAATATCAAATAAAAAATTCATTAGTTACTCCTTGATTGAACCTATTGGGCTATGATTTATAATATCTGTTATGTCATTGTTTATCATAAATTGAACTGGGTTGTGCTAACTTGAAAAATTATATCCATAATAGAATGTTAGCATTAATAGAATACGAATTTCTATTATTATTGCTGCGGTAGCATTGAACCATTGATCTACATCAAAAATATTCAGGTATATTTTTTTATAAAACATGCGATTATTTTTTTTTTAAAGCTTTTAAAGGAGTAGAGATTTTGAATTTATCATACAATAATTTCAACTTAAACTTAAATAAAATCTTTTATTTGGCATAAAAAACTAAATGTGCGCAAGCATTTAATGCCATAAAACTTGTTGCCAATCATTAGATTAAATTTAGCAGGGTTAGTAAAAGAAAAGGTCATCCAAAATGGCAGTGAAAATTCTAAATTGGAAAAAAAAAATCATAAACTCATAACTTGGCTATAAATAAAAGATGAACTCAGAAGATGAAACTCGGTGAAAATATTTATCTACGCGGAGTGAAAGGATTATAGTAGGTACAAATAATTGGTATTGTCAAATCCTCTAAGTAATAAAATATGAATTAATGAATTTAATAAATATCTATAAAATAATTAATTGATTATACTTTTCGTTCAGGTCTTGTTTTGCTACCAAAGATGAGTTTATTATTATATAGTTTTTGTACCAGGACTTTTTCAACTTGACAGAAATATTAACTTTTTCCAAATTAATTAATTTTTATATAATGATTTATAATTAATGTATAAATTTAACCGATTACCTTCGATCTTCTGTCTTATTCAATTAAGTATTATGTGAAATAGGTAATTTGATGGCATGAAAAATAACTCTACTGTCACAATTAGATGAAATTTTGTATCTTTGCACTGGTACCGTGAAGTGTTTAACATGTAGATTTTATCATGTTTGGGTGAAATTGAATTGTGATTTGGAGTAAATTGTCATGTGCAGTTATTCCTATCCAATTTTATTATAATAATGGTAATTATACTGTTGTTAATGGATATTTTACTCAACTTAGTCAGAATCATTTATTACACGATTACGCTAAATCCCATGAATTGAATTTTACGATTTTAATTATATTTATTTTAAAATTTAAATAAATTATACCTTCAAATGGAAAATATCTTAATAGATTTTTATTTATATTTCACACTATTCTACATTATGTGATTCATTTGATTTGATTTTTATTTTATAACAAATATTTTTCTAAAAAAAACAAAATTCTCTTTTTATTTAATAGTTTATTAAAGCTCATCACGCAATATTTCTTACGTGCCATTTTAATTGTTGGCCAATTTTCTACAAAACCTCCACACACCATAAATATACTAATGATAATATACTCCGACCTTTCGGACCATTATACTCTCACACCACGAAAAAAAAAAAACATAATTATTATTATCTAAAAAAAAATCTTATAACTTCCTAGACCTTAACACCAAAAACCACACTGTTTTGTTGGTATAGTTTTAGCCCTATATAAAATATAAAGCGCGCCCTAATCAAATCAACAATAACAATAATAATTTTTCATCCCTTATTCGAATACAGTTTGGTTATTATATAAAATGTTTGTCGTTTGTATAGTTAGTGGGTGGCATATATATATTGAAGAGGGTTAAAGATTAAATCACGAAACCATATAAAAATATGAAAGTTTCCTTGAAGTGCTTTGCTATCAATATAATTTATTGATATATATGTATATAGGAATATGAATGTATAAATTGATTGTATGCTTTATATTATGAATGTATGTTTTTTGTTAATTGATTGTAATTGATTAGCTTGGGGTTATTTTTTATGGGGTGAATGATTTGAACAAAAATTTCACCTATACAATAAAATTTACCCTTAATGATTTTTTTTTTCTCTCTATACATTTTTTTTCTTGTTTGGTTGATGGTTGGTCAAATTCTAAATATTGTTAGGACCAACTTTGTGTAATGTAGTAAACGTGATAGTATATTTTTGGTGTAATATGGCCTTTTTTTGGATAAAAATTATTTCAGGGGGAAAAACTTCTTCAATGAAAATAAAATGGTATATTATTAGCGATATTTTTTTTTATGAAGATAAATGTGTGTTTTTAATTATTGTATTAGGTTGTGTATATATATTTTCCAAAAGCTTCAGTGGCGTAGAATATATAATGGAAGTAATGAATCATTTTATTATAATAAAGTATGTAACAAAACTTGACAGTTATGTTGACAGAAATAAATAATATATAAATTAATAAAAAAAACTTTATGGAAAAACAATTTGTTTTAAAACAATTTGTGTTCGGGCTACATTTCTTTCATTATTTTCCATTACAATTCTTGGGAGCATAATGGTTTCTATAAAGCATCACCATCTTACTCGGTTTGCTGCTGTTGTTTTTGCTACTTCCTAGTTCTTGGAGTACCATGCGTTTCCAGTTGGACTCGAGCTACATAGCTTAAACTAATGCTTAAAAATATTGTAATAAAATCAAATTTAATAACTTTTGATTCCGTTAAAACTACAACTAAATTTTGGAATAAATGGTTCTTTGAGAAATGTGTAATTTATATATTTTCTAATTAGCCATGCATTGGCGCTTTGCATATATTTCTGATTCTAAGTAAAAGTTAAAATTCAAAAGTTCTTAAAATTATTTCAGAATACTCATTCAATAAAACAAGAATTAAGGGATAATTTCATTGCCTAATAGACCACAACAAACTTTAAAATTACATTGCTTAAATAAAACCGATTTACATGTTGAAAACTTTCCTCTGGTGATCATGATAGATATTTTGGCTATACTGTACTAAATTTTATACATACTTGTAGTAAGACTGAACTGACACATTATTATTTAACAAAACTTAATTTTCTATATTTTTTTTCAACTAAATGTATTTTTATTTTAAACTACGCTACTGCTTCTTAAACTGCTCAAAGCAGTTCATTTAGATTTCCACTTAAGATTAACCATTTTTAGTAAACATTAATTTTTATTTTCGGCCTAATTTACGTCTGAGAGTTGATTATATTTATTGCAGAATCTCTTTTTGTTTTCTCCGAATTCGATAACGAAATATATAAATTATAATAAACTGAACCCAATCAAAATCATACCAATAAAAACGATTTATTTATGGATATTTTTTATATATGTAAAAGTGTGTATTATTTTATTTAATAAATATATTTTAGTTATTGATTATAAATATTGCGTGAGATATTATTATAATAATTTTGATTATTGTTTTGTATTTTAGAATTTTGTTACCTTTATAATTATTATAGATTTATTTTTATTTAATATTTGATTATTATCGATTTATATAATTTTTTTTTTTTAAATATGAATTTTTGGCACACTTTAAATAAATTATAAATTAAAAATTTATCAAATTTCGTTTAACTACTTTAGAACAAATAATGAAGATTTTAAATATAAAAATAATTACTGAGCCAGGATTAGCCAACCTAAGAGTTTCAAGAATATATCATTCAGAATCTTTCATATTCCACTTAATTTACGAACCTAAAATTTTATATATATATCACGAATAAACTATCACACAATACCAAACAGAATGTTTGATATCAATTCGGGCACAAGCTAGACAAACTCAAAGGCAATTTGTATCAGATTTTACATGTTCTTATAAAATTTCCTAATGTAAAGAAAAATTGATTTATGTAATTTTAATTTTAATTAACTTTCCACCAGCAAACATTCATTTAATACCTACTCTTCGTAAAAAAAAAAAACAATTAGTACTTCTAAATCTAGAATTAGCAATATCAAATTTTCTATAAATATTTGTTCTTTCATTACGGAATCGATCATTTTACATAAATTCCTTTTCGTCCCAACAATTCATTAAAAAATTATAATTTATAAATTTATTTATTCAAATATTTTTCATTTTTCATATACAATTGGATCTAACCAATATTTTCGCGTTCTAAAATATGAAATTAAGCATTCCAATAATTTACTCTGCATTTTGGTTGAATCATGAAAAAAAATAATAATAATATAGTTTTCACTAAATTGCCAATGATGATTTATTTTTCGATATTTCCATTTCCTTTATAATTTTCCTTATTTTTTTTTTTTTTTTTTGAAAATAAGTTTTATGTGTTAGGAATGCAAATTCAACCTCAGAAAAATATGCCTTTTGTCAGTATTATTTTAGTCACGATTCTTTTTAGATCCAAAAGCATCACAAAGAAATGATACATATATAAAACAAATATATCGACATCAAAAATCTTATACTCTCTAAATTATTGACGTGGGGAAAAGCTTAAAAAGAAATAAAAGAAAAATTTTCAGAAAATAGAAATAGAAATTATTATACTTTCATATATCCTTCCATTATTTAAAAAAAAAAAAAAAAAACTTAATGAGATAGTGTCAATTTGGTATTCTGTTGGTAGACTCCATTGATTCACAAAATATGCAAATGAGGTCAAATTTAATGATTGCTCCATAAATATTGTTGCTTTTTATAAATTCAGTTTTCAATTTTCTATATGACTTTTAGAACTCAAGCTTTATGGATGTGAAAATGAAGAAAAATAATTATTAATGTTTATATAGTCTTAATATTATGTTTAGTTATGTTAAGTGAATTTTTTTTTTGGAATTTTTATAATAAATTTGAAATCTTTCAATGGTATTAGAAAGAGAAGTTTTTGTAATTATTTAATTATTTTAATAATTTAAATATAATTAAGGAATTATTATATATTTTATAAACGGTATTGCAATTATATGGAAATTATAATCTCCTAGAAATATTTTCGCTGTGAAAATGGTAAAGGTTGAGCCCAGCTGCTGACAATAAAAATGTTTCACTATTAAAAGCCTTTAGCTTATTGTAATTATAAGTTACTTCACTATAATGAAACTTATGAATCCATATTAAATTAGGACCAATAGGGCCTCAATAAACATTGCTCGTTAGTTAGTTGAGCAAGAAAAAATTAAAATAAATAAATAATATTCAATTTGTGACAAGGTTTAATACCTTGTCGATGCTGGAGCATGATATTTTATAAATTAATTAATCGGTGCGGGGAAATAAATCCGTATGGTCAAATAACACTCCATATTCAATTTAAAAATAAATCAACCAAATTATTGTGGAAAAATATTCCAAAAATATTAAATTTTAAATTATTAAAAAATTATTCCAAAATTGTATAATTTAAATATTACAACAAAATTAAAATAAAACCTTTAAAATTAAATAATTATTTTTGTTAGAACAAATTTCTTCTCTTTGTCAAATAATCAGTATTGCTATTACTGGACAATTTAAATATACATATTATAGCTTTCTGAAGCTCAACCAGGAATAGGAAATATGTTAAAAAATATATAAAACTAAGTTTGTAACTATAGTATACATAAATGTAAAAAATGATTTTAGATAAAATTTTGCAATTTTTACTCAATTCAAATAAAAATAATGATATTTATTTTGTGTATAAACTTCGTACATCAACAGTTTTCCAATCAAACTAATTTTTTGTTACAAAATTTTCAATAAAAATATATGATATTTTTATATGTAAATTAATAAAAATAATCAAAAGATAAATAAGTTTTGTTAACTATGCATATATCGACAATTGGTATTCCATGCTATATTCAGAAACAAATTAAGCCTAACAAAGTCTAACAAATTAAGCAATAATATTATTTGAATTAAATTTCGATTAGAGTAAAATGATATTTTATAAAATTTATTAAAATTCTAAAAATTCGGTTGAAATGATATTAAAGATTTTATTACAAATTTAATTGTCGTTAATTATTTGTGACATACACATTAAAGAAATTTAGAAATACGATTGCTTCATAGACAAATTATTGGCATCTGACAATTAAACAAATATTATATTATCATTATCGAAGTTAATTTTATACCAGACTACAGTATTATATTAATCTGCACTGTTTTGAATTAATATAGAAAAAAGTTATAAAAATAATTGATAAAATTTATACAGACATTTTGTTTATAGATGCAAAAATTTATTTAGGTTAGGTTATTAATGTGTCTACCTTTAAATTTTTGTTACAGTTGACTAATCATAACTATGATTATTCTTTATATTTAATTCAATAATTTCAAATTTAATCGACTTCAGCATTATACATAAATACGTTATGTCTACATATTTTGTTGTTGTTTATGAGTGTGCTCCTGTACGGACCGTTATAAGAATGATTTTTAATAAACACTAAAGTTAAATGCTGAAAAAGCATTGTATTGTGCCGAGGAGAACATATAAGATTTACGAAATTTGATAGTTTCTTTATAGAAAACCTTGGAGAGGCATATAAGCTGAATCCGGCTAAAATGATATCGTACATTAAAGAAAGATGACGGGTCGTCACTATGTAATAATAATGCAACGTTCAACTCGAGAGTACAACGAGCTCCTTTTTTTTTGTTGCCTATGTCCGTGGGGTTCTCGTGAATTCCATTACTTTAAAATAACCAACCATCTTGCAAATTTACATTTAATTTTATGCAACTTAGAAATTTTTCAAGTAATTTTTTGTTAAACTAAAAACGAAACACTTTAAAAAAACATTTTCACATTTATAAGAAAAGTAATATATATAAAAAAGAAGAAGAAAAAAACAAATATTTCTCAATGTTTAAATGTCTCATCAAAATGTCAAACGAATTACTTTATCCGATAAACAAGTGTCAGTAAGAACTTTAAAAAGGAATTCCTTATGAACTTGAATAATCGAACCAATGCCTTGCTTTAAGTATCAGAATAAGAAAAAATGTTAAAATCCTTCTTTGGTAAAAATGTATATACAAAAGCAGAAATATATTATGTAAAAAAGATTCTTTTTAAATTAAATACAAAAACATTTATACATTAAGAAGAGGGATTTTTTCCCTAATATTATACTCTTATAAACATTCATCTAGATTTTTTATTGTAAATTCGTATATTATTTACTGATAGATTTATGCCGAAAGAACAGAATAACAAGAAATCATGTTATCAATGGTTTAATGAATCGCATTTAACAGAAAAGAGAATAATTTAATTTATTATGTTCTAGTATTAAAGTATATTATTTTTTATTTTGATTATAATTATACTGACTGATGGACTACATTATTGAATTAAATTGAAGAATCACATATAATTACTTGTGAAAAAATCAGTTTTTCATATTCGGACTGTGTACACAGAAATCGGGAAGTTTTATATTTTCTATGATTCGATTCTTGATCAATTGAAACTCAATTTTGATTAGAACTGTGGAAAGTCAATATTCAATTAATTACGTAAAACAAAGGATATTCCACACGCACCAGTATATTTCTCTATAGCCCTATAATACTGAAAACTATCAAGTGTAAGTGTAAAGCAACCAAGTGTAATTATTTAACTGAATAATAACACCAACAAAAATAATAACGACATAAAAATAACTAATATTAAAACAAAAATATCATAAAAACAAGCGAGTATGTAATGTGTATCAAGTCGTTTTTGCGGATTTGATTTCGGTTGTTGCGTACATTACAAAAGACTTAACATTACAAAATCCCTAAGAAGCAAAATCCTTAGATGTTTAAAAGTAAAAACCGGATAATAGCAAAACGGGATAGCATTACTGAAGTTTGTAATCAAGGATCCTTGAATGATGTATGGCCTGATACATTATATACACTATAAAGTATCAAAATGCTTTGTAAAGACGATTCAAAGGATCGAAGTCTCCCACTATGAATAATTAATAACGAACTGATGAGTGTAAAGAACTGATAAACTATAGAGCTCTTGGATTGTAGTATGTAGAAAGGTACTATGCTTCATAGAATACTGGCTTTGGCAAACATTTACATACACTAAGAATATGAGAACGAAACAATATGCTCTATAATTTCCAAACGACTGAGTTAACTTCACGGATCCCTAAAAATAATGGAACAGGATACTGATATGGTTCTACAGCCTTATACTTAACAGTAGATGAGGAAAGAACTAAATCTAACTACCAAGTAGTTGAAGAAGGAGTCAGGACTTTTACTGTATCTAATTAAATCTTAATTATAATATATAAGACCGAAAAAAAATCAATGCTTGATTTTGGAAGCTCCCCGATTTAACATAACTAAGTTTAACTAGTAGGTTTATTATAATTTTTTTTTTTTGAGACATTGAATAAAAAATATTTTGTGGCTAGAGAGGCTCTAATATAATAGAAGAAAAATATATCGAAAATCAAGTTTTTGAGAACCAATAAAATTCAACAGTTCTTCTTATGTGCTCCTTTTTATTTTATTAAAGTATATTTTTCTTTCGTTTGTTTCTTGTTCGCTTTTTTTTTTGTAGTCCTTTCAATAACTTAAAGTATATGTATATAATTTGTAAAACTGTATTATAAGAAAGAAAAAAATATAGCCATTTAACTTTACCAATTTTTTTATATATACATATATATTTATGTAGAATATCTGTACAAATATTTTATCTTATTTCTTTTATATTTATTTTTATTTCTATAGAATTGAAGTTTCATTTTATTTCTGTGAATGAACCATAAAAAAAAAATTTACAATTTCTTTGATTTTGATGTATATGTTTTTATATATATAGTTAGTATGTTTATATGTGTTTTGTTGGTCCCATCTGTGGGTAAACCTTAATATATTGTCGAGTGGAGGTATTTAAAGGCACACAAAAACAAAAAATATCCTTTCTGACAAAGTAATGCTTGATTTGCTTTAATGGCATCTTATCGTTTTCGATTTTCGAATATAGTGTGTCGTCGTCGTGAGATTGAAATGGGCATAATATATACAAAAAAAAAAGAAAAAAGTCTGGAAATTATGGGTCTGTTTTGTTGTATAAAGCGCATATTATTTATATATAAGAGACAAAATACTGAAGTGGCTATATAAATACAATATTATTTATACTCATAGTTGAGAAAAAGGACAAACGAGGTCAAATAACTAAACATCCAGATCCTTTTTTATTTTCATTTCCACTGTTTTATGAAGTATGGTGTTGTTGAGGAGATTTTTAATGCTTTAATTCACCCTTTTTATAGATGTATGTAGACATATATAAATTTTTGGTGAATACATACAATAAAAGATTTTAAATCTTATCTAATAAATGAGAGTTATAAAGTAAGTGAACGATTGGATAAAATAAAATAAAATTATGTTAGTTATTTTAGTTTGTGTTGACAGTTTATGTATATATACATAAATTTTGGATACTGAATTTTACAACTTTTTTTTATATATTACATAAATAGAGAACTCAAAATAAATTTGAACCATTTTTTTTGTTTGTTTCTTACTTTGTCAATGTTGGATCGTAAAAATATCTAAAATACAAATCTACAAATTTATTTATATATAATTTTCAAAAAATTTATATGTATATCTATACGTTTATATGGTATAAAAAATGGATTATTTTGTATAAAAGGGTTCCAAAAAATTATTGTATAACTAAAATCATGAGAAAGTCAATTCGTCAGGTGGAGTTCTATGAGGTTTGATAATTTTTATATATAAATATAATAATATAAAATTATATTTTTAATAGTTAATCACGTAGAAATTTTCATACAATTTATGTTAAAGTTTTTAAATTCATTTACTTTTTTTTTTACAAAAAAAAAAGATACATTAACTGTATAGAAAATAAATGAACTTAGAAAGGTTAATACTAAAATTTTACTTAAGAATATTATTTATATAATATAAAGGTAAAATATTTAAGAACATATATTAAATATAAAGAGAGTATAAAAAGTAAATTGATTGCCTAAAGTCATTTAATCCTTAAGAAATTTATAATATATTGTCAAGTTTAAGGATTTATTTCAAAAACTTAAGTTCATATATATAGAAATAGAATTACAAAAGAAATAGAATTAATCGGACTAAGAAAGTTTGAACAAACATTTTGCGTCAAAGAATTTTATAAAACAAAATAAAAAATTTGAATATTTTAATATTTTTGTATAGGGCATATATAACTAATTCAAAAATTCTTTATAAGTAACACTTTGGGTTTTCATTTTTTATAAAAATCTTTCCAAATTCGTATTTATATAAAGTTAAAATGCTTGATAAAATCATTTAAAAAAAAGCTGCTAACTAGAGGGAGCAGATAACTCGTAGTATGTTGTTTAACAGCGATTTATGTCCAAAAGTTTTTTGTAATTAACATTATCTTTGTAACAAACAGTGCTTTCTTCAAAATTGCTCATCTTTATTATTTATTGATTTAATTTTATATTTTTATTTTTTTAATAATAAATAATATTATTAAAATAACTATAATAAGTATAAATATGCGTAATCACGAATCCAACCTGTATACAAAATTTCATTGAAATTGAATAATATTTACCATATCTAGAACATATGAAATATTAATCGGAAATTTTAGCATGGTATTAACTTCTATCATGGCCAGCACTTGCATAATCAGAAGGTCTACCTTTGTACCAAATTTCATTAAAATCAGATAATAATTACATGCTATAAAACATGTAATTATATAAAATTCGGAAACTAAAACTGTTTTCTAGGAACCCCCTGAAGGTCTCCAAATTTCAGGAGAGCCAACTAGATCACAAAATTAGCCTATATATAAAATATCTTTGAAATCGGTTAACAATTACTATATATTGTAGAACATATGAAAAAAAAAAATTAAAAATGAAATTGGAAATTTAACATGGACCCCCTAATCCTACTAACCTGTAATTTGGTCAACCTATGCAGAATCATGAACTCAACCTGTGTACCAAATTTCATGGAAATCGGATAATAATTACAAGCTATACAACATAAAGCAAATATTCTTCGGAAACTAAGTTGCTCATATATTAGTTTCCCATGAACGTACTATACCCACCCACTACAAATTTGTGGATTATCAAATAGATAACTAAATGAAACTGTGTATTCAATATCATTGAAATTGGGTGAAAGGTACTGTAGATATAGAGAGTTGAACTTATGAAAAGTAATTACGGATTTTTACATGGACCCACTGAAATATCGACTTTAAATTTTACAGACACCAAGTACATACGTAAACTATCATATGTACCAAAATTTATGCTAATTAGATAAAAATTACTATATGCTCTAGTCTAGAGTATACGAAATTTTAATCGGAAATTTTACCATGGACCCCCTGAAGTTACAGACCTGTATCTTGGTAGGCTTGTGGACAATCATGATACCAACCTATATTTTAAATTTCATCCAAATCTGAGACATGAATTTTTTTTTTACATTTTTTCGTAGAACAAAAACACGTAGGTTCCCACATAAATGCGGAAATCTAACATGGTCCCACTGAAAGGATCGATCTCATCTTGTACCGGCACCTGCGCGAAGTCTGTTAGAGCCTGTGTGCCAAATTTTATTAAAATCGGACAAGCGGTTCTAGGAGATGTTGCTGCGAAAAAGCGTACGTATACGCGTACGCGTCCTCCGGACACTTTTTTTTTTTGCATTTTCGGACTCCCCGACCTCGGAAACGCCTAGAAAAAAAATTTGAGCGAACTTTTTTTTTTGACCATCCAACCCATCACCAGACTTCATAGTATTTCATACTACTCGTAATACACTCCGTTCCATTTGAATAGGGTCACACTATTTTTCTTTGTTTTTTCGCAAAAATTCTCAAAATTTATTGATATTTTTGCACCGTTATTCAAAATATGTTAAGTATTATTAACAACAAAATAATATGCTGAACAAAATTTGCGAGAGAAATACTTTTACTTTCCTTTATTGTTTTATTTATTTGATTGTAGAAAAATGCATTTTGAAATTGCTTCATTTGAATAGGTTCACCTTAGAAAATGATCAAAAAATATTATTTTAGAATGAAAAGACATATTTATTATTTAAAATTTATATTTTAATAAAGAGTATGTCCTCCTTTTTTTAAAATTACTTCATAAATTCTATTAGGAATGGAATCATATAATGAATTTAAATATGACAAACAAAATTTATTTCCTTCCATGCCTCTTTTATGGCTTTAACGACTGTCTGCTTGTCGTCAAACTGCCTCCCACCTTCGTAGACCTTTCTTTCCCACCCCTAAACATTTTCAATTATATTTAAATAGGGTGAATACGGTGGCCATGGTAATAATTCAACATTTTGGCTTTGGATCCAACTTTTTACTATTCGTGCAGTATGAATTGGTGCATTATCTTGCTGAAAAATCCATGGTATTGGTCCCAAAATGTCGCAAAATTTTGGAAATACACTTTCTAATAACATTTTGTATGCATTTCCCTTCATGGTTATGTGTTGAAAAACTAAATCTATTGTGCCGTAGTAGGATATTCCACCCCAAACCTTAACACCACCATCTCTGCTATGATGTCTAGCAAGGACTCGTTCCTCTTTTCTTAAATCATGGTAATAATAATGAAACTCGTCAGGTCCGTCCAAATTATTATTTTTTTCGTCAGAAAAAACTACTTTCTTCCATTCATTACTCCATGTCATATGATCTTTTGAAAATGTCAAGCGATTTTCTTTATGAATGGGCTTTAATGGTGCTTTCTTTTTTAATTTCATGAGCTTAATATTTGGGTAACTCTTTATTACTCTGCTAAGTGTTGACACACTTTCAGAACATCCAGTTTTAAACTTGATTTTTGCTGCTGATAGGGCAGTATTCGATGCTTCACGGAGAATTGATCTTCTATTTTGGGGTGTTATAGCTGAAGCAATACGTCCTTTCATATTTGTACCATAATATTTGTACCATATTTCCAAAATAATTATTTACTAAATTGCAGCTCCTACCATTTTTTTTAGATATGGGGTACGACCAGAATATTCTTCTTCCTTAAAAACTTGAATTCTCGTTTTTTCCTCAGATGTTAAAGCTCTGCCTCTACCCATTTTGATAAATATTGATAACACTCTTTAAATTTAACTTTTATTTTAATTTAGTGATAAATTGTAATACAATTTTTTAGATTAAATTTTATAGTTGTAATAGAAATGGATTTATTGCAACTGAACCTATTCAAATGAAATAATTTCAAAATGCATTTTTCTACAATCAAATAAATAAAACAATAAAGGAAAATAACAGTATTTCTCTCGCAAATTTTGTTCAGCATATTATTTTGTTGTTAATAATACTTAACATATTTTGAATAACGGTGCAAAAATATCAATAAATTTTGAGAATTTTTGCGAAAAAACAAAGAAAAATAGTGTGACCCTATTCAAATGGAACGGAGTGTATGTAGATAGAAATGCGTAGATGAAAAGCTATTAACATATTTTGGTTAAGGAAAAATAGTAAATTAACATTTATAGTAAATATTTAATTTACCAAATTTGATAATGATAGATATCAATTTAGAAAATTAATAAAGAAAGAGTTACTTAGGCAGCGGCAATTTACAATCATAATGTCGCTAGAACCTGAATTAAAAAGTCGATGCAAAAGCTTAATTTTAAATATCAAAAGATAAATTTTATAACAGAATGAAAAAACTAAGTTGATCTGGTTTTAATATAGTAATTCCTAAGCACGTAGGCCACATAAAAATGAGCATGTTCTAGTGCTAGTTCAACACTGCATCATTACTACAGCGTGTCAATATATCTCACTTCTTTAATGAATGAAATCACATTGGTCCGGTTTCAGTTTACCAGCGTCTTCAAGTTTTTTTATCAATTAAGTATCAAATTTAATAAATAATTTATGTTGGGCTTAGAATTAATAATATAACAAAAGTTTCATTGTGTTCTCCTCCTCAATATCGCATAGCATGTTTCCTAAGAATCGAGTGAAGTGATAAGTTTCGTATATAATCTGTTTATGTTGTCTTGTTTATTTTCAAAATTATCTTGTAAGGTTTTAGATATTATAACCTTAAATATTAATGTTACATAGTGTTTTATAATATGAAATTGTTGGTACCGAAAAAAAAAATACTAATGTAAACCTAACTGCAGAAAGTAGTTCTGGTGTAAGGTTATTTTTATATAAGAAAAACCATTTTGCTGTTAAAGGATTTTTAAGAAACAATTCCTTTTCGTTCATTTCATGCATCCGTCCATCTGCTTTTATTACATACTCTTTGATATTAGCCTGTACAGGTCCACATTATTAAGTATAAATTAAATATTAAAGAAAATGTATTTTCGATATGATTTTACGAAGTACTTGTCATCATAAAGAATTTTGTTCCTTATTTATAATACCATTCATAAAACGTGCAATTTAGTGTCGATTCGACGATTTACATTAATTTTTCTTTGCAAGACTGTTTGGTTTTACTTTACAATATCATTTTACATTTTCTTTTATTTATTTACATAATCTTTTTAATTTTTCAAAAGTAATTTAATGAAATACTAAAAGATTTTCTACTCTCTAAGTATAATTTTCTTATACATACCCTAAATAACCTTGTATATTCGAACTCTAACAGATAATAAACTACTGTTAATTTAAATTAGTTTTATATTATAATAGATTAAAATTTTGTATTATATTTAAAATGGAATTTTCAATTTGCAAATACAAATAATAAAAATGATAAAAAAGTTTATTCAAATAAAATAACTTTAATTGACTTCTCTATATTTTATGAGGTTTACCATAAATTCTTTAACTCTTTTTTTATTTTATTTTTTGTATATTATTATTATTATCATATCGTCCTTTCACTACCCCAACCTCCATACTTTTTGAATTATAATAATAATAAAAAAAATGATATTACAAACCTAAAACATCCTCTACTTTAGTTTATTTGACTATAACCAGTGAAATATAATAGAGTTAAAGGAATGTGTAAATATCTATCTTTTTTATGAAAATCGTGTAACTTTTTCTTCATAGCATAAAAAATAAATATTATATAAAAAAAAATTAAATAAAATGTTAAATGAAAATTTTTTCAATGCATAAAATGAAAATATCTGAATATTCTTTTAAAAGTAACCATAAGAAAATTTTCTTGACTTTGGTCTTTCTTTTTGTCAACATAAAGTATATAAGTATATAGATAAATGGAATTTAAAATATTCTTAAAAAAAATGTCGCCTATTCTGTTATTATTTTATATTAAGTTATATATTCAACTACAGAATTATATATGTACTTCATCTTCATCTATAAATCGTATATATATATATATATATATATATATTTAGTTTGTAGATCATATATAAAACTTTCCTCTTCTATAGCTCAAAATAGTTTATAAATGGTTCAAGAATATAAAGATTTTTTTTTTAGATTATTAACATAAATTTTGTTTTTATTCAGAAATATTTTAAATATTTTCAGAATAATATCGTAAATGTTAATATAATAAATATAATATTAAATAATATATAAAAAATACTTTGTAATTTTATGTAATTTAATGATTAGAATTTAAATTATATACCGTATTGAGAAAATTGAGATATTTTTATACAAATTATTATTACAAAATTTATCATTTATTAGCCCCCCTTTCAATGAGGCTTTATTAAAAGTCGTAATGATTTTTATTCGCCACACTAATTGCTAGATACTAAAAATACGTTTGTGCTATACAAAACGAATTTAAAATCTAATTTGTAAAAAAGACGTCAAAAGATGTCACTGTTTCTTTAAGGTTTAAGCAATCAATTTTTTTGATGTTAGCATCATCATATTTTTTATGGTAAAAGTTGATATTAAAAGTGAGAAATATTATTATAAGTTATTTAATCAAATTATAATGGATTTACAAGTAATTTTTACGTATTATAAATTCTGATTATTCAGTATTCCAAAAACTATATAAATTTTACCGCGCTTTTAATGCTATTGGATCTATTAAATATTTGTGGATACTGGCAGTAATCGCATATGTTAATTATTAAAATCCAAATGAGCTGTAGGTCATGTAGGTGTTAATAACCACATAACTTAAATTTTAACACGTTAATTCTTCTGATTCTGACAATTAATTTCATAATAAGTAATTTTCTTAAGAAGTTAAGAAGTTAATATCGAAAGTATATCCGGGGTTAATTTGATAATATTTTCATTATTTTAATTTACTTTTGAAGTAATTTTTATCATTTACATCATTTTAAATAAATACTAATTGCATTTAATTAAATAATTTATGTTTACTCAATTTCAATCTTCAACTATTCGAATCCGCTTTATTCAGTTTCTTATTAGGCACAGTTATCTAATACATAATATATAGATAGTCCTTTCAAAAAATATTACATAAATTATAGTTTTCTATTTTAATTTAACATTCACTTGCACATTATTTTAGGCCGGCCTTTAGCTCATAACATTATTCAGCACTGTCAAGACTAATTCATAAAAGGTTTGCAATAATCCAAATCCAATTATATCATGAGCTAATCTGCCTATATTTAATTGAATTTAAATTAATATAGAAATGCCTCCAGTTTTTTTGGATTTCCAGCATTTAAAAAATTCAGATCAAATCAAATCGTTAGTTAAGATGATAGAGCAAATAAAATTTTGTTTAATTATAAAATATTAATTAAATTTTCCTATTAGTTTCTATCACAATGGACGCAACTCGTTGACATTATTCAGAATTATTTATTTATTAAAAATTTAATTATTATTGTTCATTATTAAGATCTTTTTTTAATTATATTAGATTAATATTAAGATGATTATTTATCATTTAAAAAAATGAAAAATTCATAGAATTTATTGTATTCGTAATTAATAAATTGTATTTTCATCTCTAAGTTAATTGAATTTTCAAGAAAACCCTTTTTTTCTCCACTACAATGGTGAAAAAATTGAGTTACTTGAATAATTAATTAATATTAATTTTTTTTAACAAGCATACAAATTGAACACGTTTTAAAAGTTCTCAACTATTCAATTTTTTTTTTCAGTTTATATACTTTCCGTTTTTTTTTTAAGAAAATATATTGATGGAAATTAGGTTTTTTTATCCTGTATTTTTTTTTCATCTATAATGTTATAAAGTATGTGATGTCCTTTAAAATTAAGTTGTAAAAATTAGCTTTTGACTAATAGTACCACTACGTGTTCAGCATTAAGAACACTTAAAAAGAATGTATCTATATTAAATAGTTAGTAAGTTTCTTCGGTTAAATTCAATATTGTAAAAGAGATGAAATTTAAGGGTTAAAAAATTTGTTACATTAAATTTACTTATGTATATATACAATTTTGAGTGCTGGTAAATTACACACAAACAAATACAAAAATTGGTTTAAAGTTTTTGACCATTTTCATTTTTTTTTTTTTTTTTTGTTGATGTAAAAAATACCATATTTAGAGGATCCATATACAAGAAAATGCTATTTCATTGCGTGACAAAGCATTGAATTTTGTGTTGTAAAAAAGAAAAATACGGAGAGAAAAAGATATTTTTGAAAAAAAAAAGAAGATAAGTGAAAAGTAAATTTGAATTTAATTTAATGTTTGATGTGTCGTGTATTAAAACATAACATAATAAAAAAAAATTAGTTTATTATAATTTATTTTAAACGTCAATTTAAAAAAATATAAATGATTATGTCAATTTTGTAATAAATATTATTTTTAATGATGTTATTTGTGATATAGCAAAAATGAAATTATTATTTTTAAAGAATTTTTTGTAAGTTTATTTAAAATTGTCATTATATTTTCACTTACGAGCTAAACATTAGTAATTAAGGTTAGAATAAAATTAGTACTAAATTAAAAAAAAAATTAAGTTTAAAATTTATCAGGAATTTTGGCGGAATTTATCAGTGTACAATATAGTTTGGTGAGTTTTTAAACCAGATCAAGACATCAAAGTCGCTAGGTTTACTTTTCTTTAAAATGATTGGACCAGTACTTAACATTTTGCTAAAATGTATATAGTGATTTTATCAACTCTTGACGGTATTTCACAACATCAAATATCTTACTATTAAATAGTAACATATTTCACTGTTGCAATTAAAGTGTCGTTGCAATGAAGTCACTTCTGGTAAGGAATCTACATAATAATTAATATATATGTTCAAATTGCAATATAAATACGAGGTAATTATCTTATCAGTCGCGCGCCAGTAGTGAAAGAAGATTCAATCAAGGATAAGATTTCCCAATTTTTTTAATTTTTTTTTACTTTAATAATTAATTAATTGTGCTGTCAGATTATCCAAATTATGATTATCTAGTTTCAAATGATAGTTTAGAAAAAACCTATTTAAACTAGGATTTACTAGTAAATAATTAATTGCAAAAATCATTATGAAATTATCCATGTATTTATTTAATAACTTATTCAATTTCAAGCAACTTCAATATTTTTGACTGGAATTGTAATTATCTGTTCTTAGAAGGGAAACTAAATAAAAACTAAATAACAAAATAAAAGTCAACTGAGAACAGATATCCATTTTTAGTGTAATAAAAAAATACGACAGTAATTTGAGACTGTAGTTTACGTTGACAATTTTTACTATCATCACAAATGGTCACACGTTTCAAAATATAAAAAATAAAATCGAAAAATGTGCCTTAAAAATAAAATTTATATCATTTTGAGTTCATCGCATATTTTCTGAATATAAAATAATAATTGTACATATTACATAATAAAATTACATAGAGTTACAGCATAACTATGAAGTGTTGTAATGGAAAAATCTATTGAAAAAATCAAAATCTTCAAAATCAATTTTTCTAGACATTATTATAGTGATTTGAAAAATGCAAAAAAAAAATACATTATCGTCCTATATTTATTAGATTTTTATAAAGGTTTGGTTCTTGATCCAGTTGGTTAACATCAGTTATTTTAGTATGTCTATATTGGAATTATCAAATTATATAAAATACATTTCACCATGACTGTATTTGAATTTTGTTTGCAAAGCTCCGTTTTAACAAACCCATAGTTTTGGGCCAACCCTAAGTTAGCAAATTAGTTTTTTTTCATGTAACGAATAATAAATTGAAAAATCGAATTTTTCTTATTGTTTGAATTTTAAAATTTCCGAAACAATATTTTCGATAATATTGAATTTCTGATTGGTTAACAAATTTCTTGTTTCACATCCAAAAATAGAAAATTATAAAAAAAAACTTTATAAAAATATATAAATATATAATAATTTTTTTTTTTTTTGAAAATATACTAACTTTTCTATAATATTTTATTTATACAATTTTCATAGCCCTAGAGATATAGAGATAGTATAATAATAATGATGGTGCAAGTTAAATGACCTTTTACATCAAAGGAAATCAAACAATTTTCCACTATAGATAATTTTTCGGTCCTATACACAACACTGCAATCACAAATTTTCATGAAGATAAAATATAATAGAACAAGAGGAATAGTAAAATGATTATCGATATTATATATATCAAATTCATTGAAAGCGGATATGAATTTCTGAACCGTATTTCCGGTCTAAAGATTTTCGTAAAATGAAAAATTGTTTATACGGTATAATAATAATTTTTTGTATATTTACTTTTAATATTTTTATTTTATTTTTTATTTTTTTCTGTTTTTTGTTAATAGTTGAATTCTCTTATATATATTTTTTTTTTGATCAGACAAAATATATAATAAAAATAAATAGAAGAAAGATTTTATGCATGAAGTAATATTTTTATTATATGATATTTAATATAAATTGAATAACAGATGTGTGATTGTGATTATATTTTAAAATAGTGTAAAATCAATTTCCGATAATATTGTAAGTTATGATTATATAAAATTTAAATCCAAAAAAAAAATTCAATAATTTCGTAAGAAGGCTCAACATCACCGATAATTGGCGACTGGCGGCGCAGGACAAAAATCTATGGAGAAATTCCTTCTTCTCGGCCTTGACCCAGTAGGGTTGTAGTGCCGTAAAAGTAAGTAAGTTAATTTGTAAATATGAAGCTGTGTTTCTCTGGATCCTTTCTTATGATGGAAGTTCATCGAATTAAATAAATTGCATCATGCAAAATTCTTTTGTGAATTAAAGTCCTTTATAATTATGTTACAGGACTTATATTTACTAAAATTATTGTAGGTTTTAAATTAGGTAAAAGATTTTACGAAAAAAAAACTTTTTCAATTTGGAAATAGTTTTAACGATTTTTATCGCTCAGGCATCGAACAAACTTTGTTTTGAACACATCGTAATAAAAATATTCCATTCAAATTCAGCATTTGGATTGTCAGTATAGTAAAAAACCTGGTTTTTGGTAAGACTAGATCAATTAACTGGTTCCTGACCTGAATGTGTCAATATTAAAATACAGTGAGATAAATTACATTTTCAATTTGTAATATTCAAGGTCTTCTTAACGCTATGACTTATTGAAGCTATATTTTAGGTGTATTTGCTTATATAATTAGAATTACATTTAGTGTTTCACTATCAACTGGATGGCGATATAAAATTTTCAGTATTGCTAGAATTTCAGTATTTTTTGTTCATGTAGAATATTGGAGTAAAAAAGTAATACGACATCCTTAACTGATGGGATTTGTAGTTTTATTTTTATTTATGTTGGAATGTTGACAAAATCAAAATATAATTGCATTGTGTGATGCCAATTTCTTTTCAGTTTTTATAGTTTTTTTTACATACTACATTTTTACCCGACACATATCTTTTTTAAAGTGGTGCTTCAGTTTCCGATTATTGAAAGTAAACATTTAATTATTTAGATATGATATATACCGTATTAACTTACAGTGAACTAAAGTATTGTAGGACACAAAATATACATTTATTCTGTCCTAATCTCAATAAAAGATGATTTACAATTTTAGATAACCCTACAACTTGATAGTCTGAACGAAATTGTGAAGGAAACAGGTTGGTTTATCTAATAGAGTTATTATTAATTAAATTAAAGGGACACAAAGAGTAACCTAATAATTAGTATCTCCTCACATTAGGCTATAATTCCCTATCTGATCTAATGGACCTGTAAGAACAGAAAATGGAGATTCTAGAAGTACATACTTTATTGTAAACCACAGCATTTAGGGTGGGCAGACCATATAGTTAGATTGAACAATCAAATAAAATTTTACCTAGCAAAAGATGGGAGTATAACATAGAAATTGAGACAAGAAAAATGCAAATAATAAATTGGAAACAACTGCACAATATCAAGAAATATTGAGACAAATGTTAAAGAAATACATAGCTTACCAAAAGCTGTAGATCCATAAGAAGATTTTAACTAATGTACAATTCTAACTTAAAGCTTAATCTATGATTTCTAAAAAATAAGTTTTAGGACATAAAATTAAATTTTCTGATATTAGATTGTACACAACAAGAAAATTACATATTTTTCAACGTTGCCAAGAAAATATATTTATAAACATTATTAATGTTGATGTTTTTTTCGAAATATATATATATCAAAATATAAACTTTTATTTAATTAAAATTAAATAATTAAAATAATGCAAATTATCTTATGTACTGAGTAATTTCCTTATATATAATCCTATATGCCTAACAACAATAAAAAAAAATGTTAAAGTGGAAAGAAAACTGTTTAAAAGTTATTTATTTATAATTTCTTTAAATTCAAAGAAACTTTTCAATTTTATTTTATTTTATTTTTTTCATGTAACAACTTTTTTATATAGAATTGAACTATATATATGCATAAAATTACTCAAAGTTATTTCAAACTCATCTTCATTTAATTTTATCACTTTAGCATTAGTTTTTAAATTTGTCAAAAAGCTAAAACTTGTATATATATATGGAAATAGTGTAGTCGAGTGAGTATTTCTATACTTTCTATTTTCTTCCAAATAAAAAATATATATATAGAAAAACACATCAAATCAAATATTCAAAGCTTGACACAAAAAACTATAATAGATTTTCAAATTACATCAAATGAGGGATGAAAATATTCAACTTTATTAAATTTTGTGTGCATGTGCGAAAGGCGTTTCTTTAAGGATCTTAATATTCTTATATGAAAAAAAAACTCAGCTCTTATCATCTTGCATATTTATAAATATTATATAAAATATCTTTGCATGACACTATATAAACCAAATTATTTTAAACATTGTGGTATATCTATATACATATATGAAAATATATATTTTAAGAAGTATTAAACGACATAGTGGCGGCAAAGGATCAGCTTGATATCACTAAATATTTGGAAATTGTGAAAGATGTGATATGCTGGGGATTTCTCTTCTTTATTTTTTCTTTAAATATATCATTTTCTATATGTAAGTTTTTCGGATTTGGCTCTGAATATAATTTTATGTATATAGTAATACTCATCTACTTGGATGAAATTCAATTTTTCTTTTAAAGTTAAATTTACCAACGTACTTAAGTATTTTGTAAAGATAGTATGTACTATATATGTTACTTTACTAATACTTATTTTCTGGTTAGTCTTCTTATATGAAAATATTTAAAGTTGTTAAAAATATGAAATCTGTAAATTTACTATAATAATATTTAAAAATTTATATAACTTGATATTTTCTGTTTTTTTTTTTTTTTTTGTTTTTTTTTGATAAAACATTTAATTGACATTTATATTTCGATACTCTTTCAAATATAATATTTAATTAAAGGTAGTCTATAAGGTTAGTTTTTGCACTTCCTCGTAGTGTACTATGGATACAATTTCAATGTAATACAGAACATTCCAAATAACAATTTAAAAGATATCTTCTAAAAAAACATGTTACTGGAGACCCAGTGAAAAGAATATTTATAAGTTTTTTTGTTTACTGGTATTGAAATTGAAATAAACTTTTTTACGTTTCGAATTTTACTATTATATACATTCCAATTTCTGAATTTCATAAACTTAATAAAAAGAAGCCACAAAAAAAAAAGAAATTATTTGGTAATAAAATTTATTGATCCTCTTAAATTAATATTCTCTTATATAATAAACAATAATTTTATGGTTCATATAAGTTATACGATTTACGACTAAAAATTTAACATATTTTTTTTGTAATCCCATAGAATTTTTCATTTCTCTTTAAAACTAAAAGCTAAATTCAAATAAAAACTAAACAATAAAAAATATACTTATTAAAAATTTAATTGTATAAACTAAAACTATGTTAAATTTTCAGAAAATGCTTTAGTTGCAATATTTTGTAGTACTTCATGGTTTATGTTTATAGCATTTTCTTTTCAAGATATTTAAATGACTCATGTGATATTTCTATATATGTACATAAATAAATATATCGCCTATAAAATCAGACGGATATATTGAGTGCTTTAGAATGACTATTCTTTGATAATAATTTTTGAGCAATTTAAATAATTTTGTCATATTTGTATGGGTTTAAAAAAATATTATATTTAAAATGTATAGTCAAAATTTATGAATACTGAATTACCTGTTTCGCCATAATGTTATAAAACGAATCGAGGACAGCATCAGAAAACAATCTGATTAATGAAATGAAAACATAAAACTATTAATGAAATGAAAACATAAAACTATTAATATCAATTTTATGAATGAATAAGAAGTTAATTTTAGAGAAATTTTTATAAAATTATGGTTTTGTTAAATGCAAATACATATTTTTATGATTAGCGTAATATAATTGAAAATACATATTTATTTTATAATAATATGTGATGATAAGTAATGTAAGAGTAAATTTATAGCTCAATTTCTAATTTGAGCACTTTATTTTATACGTTTTTCAAATACAGATAACCTTCCCTAAGTCAAAATTTCGAGGGACCAGAAATTTATTACGATTTAGGGAAATTTTGACATAGTATTTTTTTTTTAAAGTATAAATGCTACAACAACTTTTTTAATACCTTTATTAATTTTATCAATAATTATTAATTTTCTTTTAATTTCAATGTGTTCAGTCGCAAGCTAAGGCAATTTCGAGTTAGGGTTTTTTTTGAATATATTTTTAATTCAAAGGTCTTTTGACTTATGAAAAATTTTGAATTTGGATAGCTTTGACTTATATTTTTTTTATATATGCAATTGATGGGACAGTGAAAATCGTTTTGATTAGGGGAACTTTTTTACTTAAAGAGCTTTTGACTTAGGGAGAGTTAACTACTTACAAAATGAGGTTTTATTTTGAAAATGAAAATTATTTTAAGTATTAACGATTGAAGTGCATACTAGCAGGATATTAGCTTTAGGGCCAAGTTTCAAAAGTTGAACTTCATATAATTATGATTACAAATTCAATAAATTTTAGCCTGATGCCATTTTTATTAGTTTGGTAGTTCAATTCCTGAATTTATATAAAAATCGAACTGCATCTGCAGTTAATTTTATTATTTGTTCAAAATGTGAATTGAAGATGGAATAATTTAGAAAAGGACATAAATGTAATTCAATTCTTACCCAGCTATACTAAACATCATTGCATTTGGAAGAGATTTACTCTAATAAAATAAAATTATATAGATTACGTGTAGCGGAAAACGGATATATTTTTTATTTGCGAATTTGAAGTTCTTTAAAACGGATAGAAAATGCCAATTGTCAAAGATATAATATCATAAAATTTGGATTCCTCTGATACCCAAATACCAAAACTTCATTATTCTATATAAAGATTATGATGAAAAAATGTAAATATTTTATCTGGTCATTTATATAATAATGTGATATTATACTTATATGTCAGAAAAAACATAACGAATCATAACACAAATATATTTGATAACATTATATTTCATAGAAAGATATGAGTATGAACGGATACATTACTTTTGAAAGGATCTTAATATTTTTCAAAACAGATGACATTTTAAACTTTACAGAGATGACATTAAATAATTACCATAAATAAAAAAATATTGTTTTATTAAAAAAATGCATCAGTAAAGTTTCTTTTACAAATAAATTAATACGAAAAAATAAATTTATAAATAATATATTAGTAATTATATTTTTTGTAATGCTCCAATACTATAAAAAATATCATACAATAATTTATACAAAGCGCATAATTAAATAAAATAAAAATTTCTTACCTTTGACAAAGTTCGCTTCTACTATATCTTTAAAATATTTAATATGCTTAAAACAAAAATATTAATACTGAAACAGTTGAATATAATAATGTTAATTACAACTGACCGATTTAATTACAATGACAATTTTTACATGTCAAACTTAGAAAACATTGAATATTGATATGACATAAAGAGTACTATATAATAAACGCTATTCAACATTGCATATTTCAATGTAATTAGAAAAGTTTATTATTAAAGTATTTACATTTTACAAGGTTGGGTATACCATTAATAAGGAAACTAATCAAAATTGTTGATCATAAAATAAAATCTAGAAAATGTTTTCTATTATAAATATAAATCTTATATATAAATTTTTAATTCAACATCAAACTAATAAATTCTCTTCGTGATTATGAATGAAGTGTATCTATATAAGATCTTTTAGAGTCCTTTACTTTTGAACTCTATATACATATTTATTTAGAAGATAATCATAATAATATTTATTATTAAATTTTCTACTAAAATATATTTTATAATTCAAATAAAATGGAAATTTTAATAACTTCAATTTGATATTTTAAATTTAATAATTAAATAATTCTTTTTGCATTATTCTTATACCTGTAAACTGACATCTCATAGTGTAAATTTTAAAAAAATATATAAAAAAATATAAATTAAAAAATATTGTTTGTAATAAAATTTTACAAAATATGAAATATTTTCTTCACATATTTCGTTTTAGAATTTAAAATATTATAATAATATTTTATATGAAAGAAACTTTTCCAAAACGACACAAAGGAATATCAAATTATACATAACTACTCTCTACATATCAGAAGCTAAATGTTAAAATCCGGAAATTGCAAAAGGAATTTAATATAATATATTTTTTTTATTTTTTTTTAAATCAATATTTTTATTTATAGTAAAAAACATAACCTTTAAATATCTACGATAAACGTTTCATACCAAAATATTTCAGCATAAGATTAATTAAAAATATAACTTGTAAATAAAAAAAAATGCTTCATTACTTTTAAAATGCAGTCAAGAGATATTATGAGCTTAAAGGAATTGGATATGCATTTAGATTTTAACACATATTCTTAATATCTGTGATGTTTAAACGCATTATTCATACATTTCAACTTAAATATTTTCTTTAGTCATTTCGACTTGTTCCGTCTCGTCATCCCAATTCATAGGAAGTAATATTCGACCGTGTTTTAAATTTTTTTTTATTAAAGACAATATAAATAGAGAAGTCCTTAAATCATTAATTTTGTATATATGTAGATATAACAAACTAATTTTGATGTATAGCTGCAAAAGAATGAAATGATAGGTAAATTTCCAATTATTAACTAGACAAAATAGTTGTTATCTCATAGCTGAGGATGTATTTGAATTGCAAAAAGAATAGGGTAAGATCGGGTACATTGCATTTATTTTTTAAATAAGCCGGATTTCGAAGCCATTTGATCAAATTGAGTTTTAAAAAAAAATTAAGTAGAAAGATCTTTTAGGCAATATTCTGCATATTTAATTTAAGTAAATACATGATAATAATAAAAAAAATGAGGGTATTCTGAAGGTCCATAAAATTTAAAATGTATAAATTTAAATTGCATTTTGTACATATGAAATAGTTAACTATTTAATATTTAAATTTTTAATATTAATATTAAATTTACAGCTAGAAGCTATGTCAGTATCTCTATTAATTTTTATATGTGATTTCTTAATCCATCCTATTTACTGGCAGATGAAAATATGGTTCAAGCTGTTGCGCAACATTTCACTTCGTGTGAAATGCACCCTACGTTTTTGTATGAAATGTTTCCTATTTTGCACTAGTATTTTGGAAATTTTTAAGGTTCTTTAAAAGGCATAAAATTAAAGCTGTGATATTTGCACCACTCTACAAATGTACCCTTTCCTATTACTGATTTTAAAAAGTAATTTAAAGAATATAGTTTTAATTTCTGGAATCCATATTTAAAGCCATTATCTGTTTAATTTAATTGCTGTTATGCTGGAAATTAATTGCGGTCTGAAGAGTGACTATAGATATGCCACATACAAATTTTCAAATCAGTGTCCTTTGTACGTTCGTCTACATTAAATCCACTAAATTAATTACTATTCCTAAATACTAATTTTTTTAAGGTTCAGTTAATACACGATTGGCCGATTTCAGGTTTACGGTCTGCGATGATGTTGAAAGAAACTCGCACGAATCTTTTAGTAGGTCTTGGAAGAGTAAGTAGGATCACGCTTAGAGGTAAAATAAGTATTCGATGATAGCTTTACAATTTACATATTTGCTGCACTGTTTTATAACTAATTTCAATTAATCATTGTTTTCCTCGTGTCAGGTTAAATAAAGCTGTAGCACCGAGTATGAAAGTAAAAAATTATAAAACTAAAAACCATTATAAATTTAAATTCCATTAAAATCCATTATTTTGTAACGCTCACTTGAATTTATTAATCCAAACGAAATTAAACATCATTCTATAATTTTAACTAGATTTTTGTTACATTTATTTTCTTCCTCTTAATATCTACAAAAACTAGAAACAATACTAATAACTTATCCTATAAAACATTTAATATCCTTGTAGACCTTGGACTAATAAATGAAAAACTTGTTGTAAAATGACAAAAACACAAAACATAAAATTATGCTCAATAAAAATAATGGTTATATATACATATAAAAAAAAATATGTTTATGTATTTATATAAATATTTGTTGTTTTTGTTTTGCGCAATAATAAATCTTTATAAGATTCGTAAATTAAAAATGTCACCACAAATCTGCTACTCACTGCTATATTATGTTACCCTGAAGAAAAACTATTTATTGTTGTACAAAGAAAAAAAAGGATGAAAATAACAATCTTTACCGAAAAACGTGTAACATATTTTTGAGAAAAAAAAGGGTTTATCTTTTTTAAGCTTTTAATATACAAATAATAAAAATGTTACAATCCAAGATGAAGAAAACTATACAAATTTTTTATGTAATATGAAAAAGAAAGAGGGTTTTTTTTATAATTTTTGTTGTAATAAAAAAAATGAAAACTGCATTTCATAGTTAAAATAAAAAAAAAAAATTATTTCCATGAACATAAAATGAAATACCATGACCACAAAACATAAGGATTATTTCTTTTATTCTTGTTGCTTCCATTTTTTTTAATGATGTTGTGATGATTTTTACAGTGTTGGGAAAATGCACTGTTGCCGACATTAAAGTAACTGACATAACGAAAATTTGGTTGATTGATTGATTTGTAAAAGGAATTGCATAATTCGACATCTTGACTTGATTTGACTTGCTTCACTTAGAATGAAGCACTCTAACTATTCAGTTTTGTCGTATGAAACGATTTTCAATTTTATTATACAAATATCAATATTTTATATGAACCCATTAAAGTTTCTTATTAAATTGTTGTTGAAACCAACAAAGATAAACTTTTTACTAAGATGTTGTTAATGAAATTTTAAAGAAATTACTTTTTATTTATTTACATGACGTTACAGGTCACTCAGACTTTTATACAAGAAAGTTTTCCAATTGTTAAACTTTTGATCTTCATTTTGTCAATTGTTCTTTTGTCAAACATGAATTCTAAGGATGTTATCACACTAGTTACTATCTTTCCATTGTAATACTTTTCTACCTAAGTTCTTATGTAAGGAAATATTATATTCGAGTACTATTGTAAAAGATTCGTTTTCGAGTACTACTATAAATTGGCACATTATACATAAACTTTGACTACATTATAGTACAATTATATAATTATTATAATAAGGTTGGCAACATTGTTAAAATGAAAATAAATAATCATTCTCCTTGTTTAAGAGTACCGCGGTCTGTTTAACTGTTTATGGATTGATAACAAAATGTTGGCAAATGCTATGAATAATGCCCTTTGGATTTGTAACCGTAACAGTTTACTAATAATGAAAAATTTTACCAACCTTGATATTTACCTGATTGTGGAGTTGGATTGTTTGGAATTAAAGAAAAAAAAACTGTCAGGTATTGTATTATTGCCTCTAGGTTTAGTATTTTTTTACCATCGGATATAGAAAAGTATACAAAATTCTTAGTCTTAAAAATTGTTATATTTCACAATAAACTGACACTTCCTTGTCCCAAATTATAATATTTTTTTCTTTTTTTTTAGCTTTTATAGTTTTTATCTTTTCTTATTTACATGGAAAATCTTCTTTGAATTAGGACAGATGAAAATAATGAGAAAATTTTTAAAGAAAAACAAAATCAATTTTTTTATATACATATATATATATATTTTTAATATTATACTATTTAGATTTAAGTCGTATACCCTCGTAAATTCAAAATAAAATAATCTCCACTTTATGGTATTTACTATATTTATTTTTTAATAATTATATAGCATAATTGTAGCTACATATTTATTATTAGTAGATTCATAATTACCTGTAGTTTAACATTTTATAACACTGTATAAGTGTTAAAGATGGACTCCTCATAATCACACTTATTTTAGTAAACTTTGGATTGCATAATTCGACATCTTGACTTGATTTGACTTGCTTCACTTAGAATGAAGCACTCTAACTATTCAGTTTTGTCGTATGAAACGATTTTCAATTTTATTATACAAATATCAATATTTTATATGAACCCATTAAAGTTTCTTATAAAATTGTTGTTGAAACCAACAAAGATAAACTTTTTACTAAGATGTTGTTAATGAAATTTTAAAGAAATTACTTTTTATTTATTTACATGACGTTACAGGTCACTCAGACTTTTATACAAGAAAGTTTTCCAATTGTTAAACTTTTGATCTTCATTTTGTCAATTGTTCTTTTGTCAAACATGAATTCTAAGGATGTTATCACACTAGTTACTATCTTTCCATTGTAATACTTTTCTACCTAAGTTCTTATGTAAGGAAATATTATATTCGAGTACTATTGTAAAAGATTCGTTTTCGAGTACTACTATAAATTGGCACATTATACATAAACTTTGACTACATTATAGTACAATTATATAATTATTATAATAAGGTTGGCAACATTGTTAAAATGAAAATAAATAATCATTCTCCTTGTTTAAGAGTACCGCGGTCTGTTTAACTGTTTATGGATTGATAACAAAATGTTGGCAAATGCTATGAATAATGCCCTTTGGATTTGTAACCGTAACAGTTTACTAATAATGAAAAATTTTACCAACCTTGATATTTACCTGATTGTGGAGTTGGATTGTTTGGAATTAAAGAAAAAAAAACTGTCAGGTATTGTATTATTGCCTCTAGGTTTAGTATTTTTTTACCATCGGATATAGAAAAGTATACAAAATTCTTAGTCTTAAAAATTGTTATATTTCACAATAAACTGACACTTCCTTGTCCCAAATTATAATATTTTTTTCTTTTTTTTTAGCTTTTATAGTTTTTATCTTTTCTTATTTACATGGAAAATCTTCTTTGAATTAGGACAGATGAAAATAATGAGAAAATTTTTAAAGAAAAACAAAATCAATTTTTTTATATACATATATATATATATTTTTAATATTATACTATTTAGATTTAAGTCGTATACCCTCGTAAATTCAAAATAAAATAATCTCCACTTTATGGTATTTACTATATTTATTTTTTAATAATTATATAGCATAATTGTAGCTACATATTTATTATTAGTAGATTCATAATTACCTGTAGTTTAACATTTTATAACACTGTATAAGTGTTAAAGATGGACTCCTCATAATCACACTTATTTTAGTAAACTTTGGATGTAATAAATTATTTTGTATTTCAATAACAATCAAATTTGCAATACTTATAGCAAAACCTACTCTAGTTTGGTTTCTTAGATTGAAATTGAACAATTCTGAAAGCAGCCATTTAAAAAATTCTATTGTATGTTGATAATAAATTACAGCGAAGTATAAATAGGACGAAAGTTGGCTTTACTGTGTTTAAGTAAACCCATAGAAACAGATGATTTCCTAATGCTTTTTATGCTATTTTTGCTTAAGAATTTACAGCTTATATGAATGACATGTTTAAACTAAACTTATAATACTAGGAAATAATTTTATTTTTATATGGAAAATCTTTAAATATTTTACTGGGTTAAAAAATTCTAATGGTGATAGTGAAATTGCGTTAAATTAATTAATAAAAATATCAGGATTTTGAACAAGTCGGAAATTTCATAATTTCTGAGCTATGATTTCTTGTAATTTTAAATAAAAATTTTGTTTACAACAAATTTTTAAAAAACCCAAATTCCGTTTTTATACGGTATATAAACGTTTCAGTATAAACTGTGTAAAAAAAATCGAATACAAAAAAACACCTTGAAAATATGTCATTAATGTTAAAAATCTTATATCTTAAAAAAATCTATATCTTAAAAAATATACTTGAAAAAACCATGTTAAAAGTCCTGATAAATATTCAGGGACATAGTATTGACCGTGTTATATATGATATCGTGTTAAAAAAAGTCCTGTTTAAAAACAGAATTGAGTAATTGACAGATCACAAACAGTTTTTTTCCTGAAATAGATATCTCGCAGGTGTCTGGACAATAAATTCTGGTGAATAATTACTTGATGTACCATGTTGAAAGGATGTCTCATATTCCTATATTTTTCATCAATTTCATAAGATAACAGCATAAAAATATTATGGTAACTTGGCAACAAAATATTAATAAATAAAATTCAAATTAAATATTTTTACAAAATTGTATTTTATTTTGCTTTTATATAGAATTTATTTTTGTTTGTTCTATTAATTTTTATATTACTTACAATATTTAATATTATAATTATAATATTCTCATTTTTTTTGCACACACATATTATATATATATATATATATATATATATATTTAATGTGTATATGTATATATATTAATTTTTTTTTACTTTATTTAATAGATATATGCTAAATTTTAAATAACATATAAATATGAAATTAAATTTTATTAATTTTAATGGTAAATTCTACAAAATTTGTGTAGTTTCCAGTCATGATAAAATTTAAATAAAAATTTTAGTTTTTATTTATTTACTTTTTTTTTCATGTAATAAACATTGAATAATTATTTTATATTTTAGTTGTTATAAACATATTTTTTTTAGTGTTTTTTATGTTGTCTAAAATTAATTATCATATGGGGTGGTGATAATATTAATCAATGAAATTTTTTGATTGTTTGTTTATAAACTCACCCTAAAAATTTAATTATAAATATTTTTTTGATATACATAAATAAGTACAATATTTTTTTTTTTTTAACTTTTATATTTCTATATAATATAATATTTATAATTTTGATGAATTTCAGCAACATTTAACTTCTTTTTTTTAATTTTAACATATAATAATTTTACCATTTCGCAAAATTGACTACTTTTAATTTTTTGGTTTTTATTTATTTTTATTGTGTAAATAATTTTTTTTTTGCACGTTATTTTATATTTTTTTAATTTATACTTTTTTTCATACAATTTTCACATATTTTTATTATAATATTTTCATTTTTCATAAAAATCCTAAGCACTACAATCATTTTAATCTAATATTTACTAATTTTGTTATCATTTACATTACAAATGTGCGTATTTATTCAACAAAATAAATTTTATATTTTAATTATTTTTTTTTAAATTAATAATAAAATTTAAATTTTGCAAAAAAAAACAAAATCTATTAATCAATAAAAAATTAAATATAACGAAATATTTTAAACTTAAAATTATATAAAATTTATAAAACTTTATAAAGTTAGAATATGTTTTAACAAATATAATAATCATTAGAGTTATCTTTAAATTAAATTTATAAAACTTAATAAGAAAAATTTATTGATAACATAGAAAAATGTATAAAATAAAAAAATTTGTAAAATTTTTATTATAAATTGTGCATTATGTACTTATTTATTTAAAACAAAAAGAATGTTTCCGTTTAAGGACTTCTTATTACCTAAATATTAATAATATTATCTCTTAAATGATAAAACATATAATATTTATATTTAATATTATTTACTAATAATGTCATTTTTTATGTTTAATTAAATGTAATACACACAAAATATTTTAAAATATTTTATTTCGAAATTTTACCAACATAAAATTATTGAAAAAATAAATAAAAATGAAAATAATTTTGAAAATTATGAATATTTATAGACAGGCAGAACTGCCTTGTTCATGGAAATGCATTGTTCATGGAATTCACAATTGAACGAAAATATATAAAAAAAAATATGAATTGCATTTCACTGTTATACAGAGTTAATTATTAATCGGTAATCAAAGTTACCCATAAGTTATATTAATATATTTTACTTCCCGCCTGTCCGCTAACTTCAACGGAATAATGAAAATTTTTATTTATATTTAGTAAACTCTTTATTTGTCAGTTAGCTTCACTGACTAAAGACGATAAAAAAGTGGGCCTTAAATTGTTTAATTTAATTACTGATAATTAACCCATAAACTTATACAGAAATATTTTCAGTAAATTATAGCAAATATATTTTTCACTAAATTATTGCTTTTATTCTGCGGATTTTAGTTAAATAGTTAGTTAAATTCCTATCATATTCCTTGTGATATGAATTTAACTAATTACTTTTGGTTTCCCTTATCTTTTATTGCTCTTAATTTCAATTCTTTAAGTCAATAAATTATTCAAGAAATATTCCAGAAGTACGCATACCATGGTGCACAAAACTAATGGCTTTTAAAACTGTGAAACATTTTGTTATCAGCAAATGGTCTGAACCCTCGTCTTAAATTTTATTACTTATACTCATTTAAATCTGAATTAACTTCTCTGTCTTCAGCTTTTACGATAAATTTGTTGCAATAGTTTATTTCTTGCGTTTTTTTAAAGAAACTGAATGTTCTGCTAACGCTTTTCATAAATATTTACTTCAATAATTTATTAAAAAAGAAATATCATCAAGAAATAGGGGCTTTTCAACAGTGATTGTACTGTATAAACATGTTGATGATTTCGTTTTAACTCGAGGTTTAACAAACTTATTTATAGTTAGTATAATTTCTGTTCATTTCTTATACAATACTTTCAGAAGTTATTTTGAATTTATCATATTTTTCTGATTATATGTGGTCAGTTTATTTTTAAACTAATATTTAATGAGTTACTGCCGTTAATTATATAACAAAAAATATTTAATTCTAAAGAAGTCTTAAATATCTAAATATCTAACTCACAACTTAAATAAAACTCCATAAATAAATTAAAAACAAAGAAATAACTGAAAGAGTAATTGCACATTTTGATAGCGATTCGGCAATTTACTCTTTAAAAAATACATTTTGCAAGAGCTAGAGCAGGTCTATATAACCTAATGTATCGTAGTATACCACATTACACTACGCCACCGGGGCTCTTCTTATTATCCAAATAAGTTACATAACGTAATATATAAAAAAGAACTTAACCTTGACAAACTCCTGTCAACAGTTTAGATTGCATCTAAATATTTAAATATGGAATATAATTCAAAAAACTTCTCAATAATAACTTTATTTATCAGTGAATCATTTTTCTTATAGAATGCTTACAACAAATAATAATAATTATTCTTTTATTGCCACTCCAACGTTTTTGTATACATTAAAAAAAATATATTATAAAGTTTCATTGTTTTTGGGATTATCTTTTAATTAAAAATAAAAAAAACGTCATCAGGTGAAGAGCGAAACAAAACAGGAAGTAATTTATATAAACATAATCCTTACAAAATATCAGGATACACAAACTAATCATGCACTTTCTATACCATATTTTAAATCAGGACAATTATTATGTTCTTCCGCTATGACAGGTAAACAATTTTAAAATAATAATGGTAACAAAAGAAAAAGGTATATAAAAAAAAATTGTACTATATAAAAAAAAATTATTTATTGCTTTTGATTATTAATTTTTTTTTTTTATATATATATATGATTAAAATAAAGGATGAAAAAAGGAAAATTGTTGAAATGTTATTATAAAAAATGACATTTCAATTTAGTAATAAGATTTTCTATAATGCGTTCAAAATTCATGCTTGTTTCACAAAATTGTGACATTTAGAATTTTAATTATACAGAAGGGATTGAAGATGTAAGAAATAATTCTTTGATTAATTCTTTTAATCATTTTCTTTGTTAATTTTATCCAAATTGGATAAATGTTATTAGATTCGAAACATTTGCAATTTTACCATATTTACCATACATTAAAATAAATTTTCTAGTTATGAAATCATAATTTATTCAAATATTATTCAAGTTTAACATTTTAATCCCCAAGCAATACTGCAAATAAATATAAAACTTTCACAATTTAAATTACTATATTTTAGCTATTTCCAAGATATATTTACATTATTGTATAATTTACAAAATTATTGTATAACAGCATGTAATTAATACAGTAATTTTGTTGTCTTCTATATAGTAATAATATTATTTTTTACCTAATACTGAAAAAATTATTAATTGTTAACTAGTTCAAAATCTCTTAATACAAAATTTTCAAATTATAAATGTGGAAATCAGAAATCTCCGTAAAATGGAATTGAAAAATATTTAAATTAATTTACCAAATTTGATAATTTGTATTTGGAATACAAGTTATGACTTACAAGAATGAGCTTTACTAGAATTTCGGAGATAATTAGTTACGACTATTCATAATTATTACGAGTTTATAGTAACGAAATTTTGTACCTAACGAAGTTATAATTTTCAAGATTTCGTAGCAATCCCTTCTATATAAATATAAATAATATTCATATATCCTTTTTGTAAAAAAATTAGTTTACATTCTTAAGACATAGTACCAAAAAAAATGTTCTGGGGTCGGATTCTCTGACTAGATATCGAGTATAACGATAATCGAGTAAAAATTTCGATCACGATTATCGAGAAAAGAAAATTAAATTATGGCAGTCGATTGCAATCGAATCGAAATTTTTAAAAAATCGTAGTAGATTTTACTACAATTTGAAATGTCAAAATGTGAAATTTTGGTAGTTTGAAAGTTGAAGAGATAATTTTGTTTTTGGATAATAAGGGTTTTCGTTAATTGTTTAAAGTAAAATAAATATAAATAAAAAAAAATAGTTTAGATATGAGTGAGTTATTATTATCATCATCTTCTAACGCTAATGAAGGAAGTATTTGCAGAAAGGGTAAGAAGAAGGCAGTTAAGAGATTCCAGCAGTCTAGTCCATTGGCTTAGGATAATAACACTAATTTTTATTTAACAATTAAATTTGCGATTTTTTACCTATGACTACAAAATAAATTTATTTTAGATTCAAAATGAGATTTCGATTTTACAAAAGAAGCATTTATTTATGTGTTAAATAAATTAGATAATCTGTAAGGTTATTTATAATCATCAATGTTGGCAGCTACTTTGTCCGCTTTAGTTAGTGGATGATACCAACATTTCATTTTTTGTTTTTGGTTGATTTTATTGCAATTTGTCCTATAAATAAAACAAGTAAATGACTTTATATTCACCATAACAGTCTGTGTACACCGCATTTATTAATTTTTTTATTAAAATATTATTAATAATAATTGTTTTTTATATTTACTTACATTATTTCTAAAATAATATACTATTTTTCAATAAAAAACATAAAAAAGCGACCACTCGATATCAAAATATGTATCGAATGAAATTATCGTTTGAATGCTCGATCAATCGAGTGCTATCATCCCAAATACCACAAATTTCTATATCGTAGACTCGATATCTATTCAGAGAATTCGACTCCTGAACTGTTTTGTCGAATAATTAATTAACTATAATTTTTATTACTACTGGTCACATTCTAATTAGGAAACACGCGGCGAATTTATGGCTTATACAGATATCTATCTTTAAAGACTGCAAAGAGAAGGACGAATCCTTGGAAGATTTTCTGTGTTACTATCCTTCAGTGCATTATAGGAGACTGAAACTCTTGGAATCTGTGGGAAGCAATAAAAGATAAGTCTGATTTCAGTCATAAAAGAAGACAAAAATGGCTTCAGTACGGCTTTAGTGGCCAGTGACTCAAATCAACCACCATAATTATTACAAAAAATTACTTCAATTAAAAGAACAAAACTTTAAAATGGATTAAAAATATTTAATAAAATTCGAAAAAAAAAATTTTAAAATCTATTTTGATGATGTATCTATACAGTTTCAATCATTTCTAAAAAAAAAACTTTGATTTTGGTCTCTTTATCCAGTTATTCTGTTTAGGGGTTTTTATTTTTTATTAATTATTTTCCTTTTTTTAAAATAATTATTATTTAATTTTAAAATCTTACAAAAACTCTCCCTATCTACGAGTTAATTAATTATAAGGTTTTTTTGTTTTTATGTATATTTCGTAATTGAAATATGATAAGATTTCTTTGCTCAGAATAAGAATTTTTAATTGTTTTTAACTCAAAATGCCATTTGCCAGAGTAATTTACTTTTTATCAAATAAATAATAATAATATTTGGAAAAATATTAAATATTTTTTTGAAATAACATTTTATGGTTTTATTTAGTAAAATTAACCCTTTACAGTAACTTGTCTATTATATAATAATAATTTAATTAATTTTGTTTTATGTATATAGAATAGACAGTAGCTGTCAATTATTACACTAATCTCATTTTTGGAAACTGCGACAATTACGACAATTACATACATTGGCAATACTTTATTATCTATTACAATAAAATGTATAGAGAATAAAAAATTCTTGTAAAACTCTTTTAAATAAGCTATTATAAAATTAATTTTTCCAAGTCAATTAAATAAAAAAATCATACTCAAACTATTAAAACACTTCAGAGTTGCAACCATTTGCAAATATTCTGATGCATTTTTGAAAATGTAATAAGTTTTTACAGATAGTTTTTGATTTTGAATCATGCTCGATATTTTTAACTTTATATCCAAATATAATTTTTTAACATTTTTCTACACCAAATTTCTTTGTCGCTGCCATTTGTCTACTTTTTTTTGTCCAAAGTGTAAAGACAATGAAACTTTCATATTAAATTTTCAATTTATGTTTGATATAAATTAATTTCCGATATATCATCAATGAAGTAATTTTCAATGTGATGTTGCAGTCACAAGTAAATGTGAGGAATTAGAAAATGGTTTGCTTCTTTAAAAGCTTTTACTGAAATGATGTTAGTGAAATCATTGTCAGCTTCCAGTCTATATAATGTCACCGAGAATAAAAGAATCTGTTTTCTTATTTCTACCATTTTAACAAGAATAAAAAATAATTTTTCTGAGCAAAAACATAAATTTTTCTATACATAATTTTTATATATAAAGATTTCGGTGCTGTTTTTTGATTTCTACTTTTGTTTTATTATTACATTACACAAACTATAGAACAATAACTTTGTATATTATATGTTTCATTAACTCATATATTACTAACTAAATATTTATATTTAAATACTTATTTTCTCAATTAAATATAATATTATACATTAATATCGAATAATATATAATTTTTTTTTTTTTAATGTTTTCTTCTTTACATTTTTTGTGTTAAAATACATAAATTTTCGCTGGAAATTGCTTTAATGATTGTATATATTTTCATTTCAATATATTATTAAATATCTAAATATTTATATCTCCTTTTTTGTTCTTTTTGTAATTATACTATTTTTTTTTTGTCATGTCACATTACCAAAAATATTAAGAAACTTTATTGGCCCAAAAATTTCTTGTACAAATATAAATTGTCACTCTGTCCAAAACGAGTATAAAAAGAATACAAAAATTTCTAATGTTGTAAATGCAACCATCAAAAAAACAAAACTTGTGACATATGACAAAAATTGGTAATATAGTAAATTTTGATTATTTAGAAAAAGGATTAATAATTTAATGTTTTTATATGGTTTGCAATTAAAAATAAAATAAATAAAAATTTATACTATTAAATTGGCTGCTAACCATTCATCATCTGGTAACTGAAATAAATTTGAATTATATTTATTTAAAATTATAATATTTTTTTTTTAATCATTTTTAGTATGACTTTATCACAAAATTTTACTTTATGAAGTTTTTGGTTTATGGTTTTGCTGGTGCATATAAAATTATTGGTTTCAATGTGTGCCAGAATTTTGTAGTAGCTACAGTGTAAAATATATGAAACCAATTTATATTTCTATATATGTATACTATATACTTGAAAAATTTAATTGAAATAACGATTCTCAGCGATGTTTATAATAATGACAAAAATAAAATGAAAAATTAAATTAAGGAAAATAAATGTGTAATGAAAATATCATATATGAAGCTAATTTAATTAACAAAAAAAATATTTAGTGATAAAGCTTTATGTGCTATGGAACTTTAAATATATATTTTATTAAGGCTCTTACTGACAGATTCCCCATATAAAGAATTATTTCATCATAGAAATAATTATGATGAATTTATTCAAACAAATCTTAATATTTTAGCTAATATATAATTTTGAAAATTAATAATAATTTTAAATTAGGGATAATCAAGTTATGAAACATCTTGTAAGTATTACTGATAATAACAAAATGCTTGTTTTCATGCTAGATGAAGCCTTAAAAACTAATATAAAAATTGTTATTAATACTGACTAGGTGAAGGCAGAATAAATAATGATCAAGTTGACCAACAACTAGAAATTATTATTCTTTGAATATTATGGTTCTTAATTGTGATTGTAATTATAGCTCATATTCATATATCCATAGATTCAATTCATACTTTACAAATTGATGTTTTACAGATTAATTATATTTATAGTAATTTTTGGTACTATAAATAATTAATCAAATTGAAATCGATTAATTTCCAAGTCTAAATTGTACTTGTATTACCTTCTAGAAATTTACAATATCTTGAGATACTAACAAAATTCAGTAATTATGAAAAAGGATTGATTTGAATTTGTCATGATAGGATATTAATATACACTACCATATTTCGACTTTTCACAATTTATTTAGCCCAGGGCCCTAAAATTTGTTAAGCAAACGTCCTGAGCAGGATAACAAAAAATAATTATTATGACACACAAAAATAACTTTTGAATTAAACTTTTAACAAACTCTTAATTATCGAAAAACTTTTATTTTCAGAAATTTTAATATTTTTATAAACTAATAAAGATCAGAAATCTTAATTCTAGAATTGTTCGTTGATATGAAACAGTATTAAATAGCTATAAAAATTATTGATTTCTTGATTGTTCGTCATCGTTTTGAATATTAAACTTTTAACAAACTTTATAAAAACTTATATATACATAAAGTCATTACAGCAATTTTAATATAATAATTAGAAAGTTTTTATTAATTTTTGTTTTAATTACATATTTTTGTAATAGTTTTTCTCAGATCTTATAACTATCAGGAAACGAAATTTTTGAACCATTTTTTATAGTCTTTGTGAATCACTAATAAATTTATAAAATCTAATATTTTGAAGAAAAGGAAAAAATATAATTTCAAAATTATAAAAATTAATTATTCGAGTCATCCTGACATAACTAAGTACCACCAAAAATTGAATTACTTTTAGGAAAATTTCCCACATTGAAAGTTTGATACTTTGCAATTAGCCTTGAGGCTAAAATGGTGTAACTATATAGTTTGATGAAGTTTTTGGGAATTTTAATACTTTCAGAATATTTTTTCAAGTTTCGTAACTTTGTCATTTATGTTTAGGTTTTAGGCCATACAAAGATTTTACAATTAATGGCGGGCACATTTCATTCACCGGAAAAATATTTAGCAACCAATTTTCAAATTGTAAAATTTTTATTATTTTATTTATTCAAATTATATTTTTAAATTGATGTTTTTTTTTAATTATTATAATTTTCTTGTAGTTAAGATTATTTTAACATTTTCTTTAATCATATTTAATTTTTTTTATTATATTTCTGTTTATTTTTTTATTTGTTTTTGTGTTTTAAAATAATAAATATTATATTCTTAAATCTAAATATTATAATTTTTATATATTCAGTAAATTAATCATTATTCACACATTTAATAATATATAATTTAATTATACAATTAAATAATAAATATTTTTATTTTTTCTGATAATTTTTCTTATTTTGGTTTTTAATAATTATTAAAAAAATATTTTTCTTTTATTTTTACATCTGATTTACTGTGCCTGCAAAAGTAAAGGATAAACCTTAAAAATAATATGAGCGTTAGTAAAAGATTAGACAAAGAAATTCGAATAAACAAAATTATTAAAATTGTTATAATAAAAATATTATTTATATAAAATTTATATATAATTTTAAAAATTACTCATTTAACTATATAAATATTAAAAGAAAAACTACAAAAAAATGAAAAGTTTAGCTTAATAATTGGAAAAAGAAATGTGAAAAATTCTTTAAAATGTGCACAAAAATAATGAAAAAATGCAATATGCAAAAAAAAAAAATTAATTTAATTTAAAATGTTAGGAAAATATTTTTATTTATATTTCTTTAAAAAATTTAAAAAAAAATTAAATTATTTTTATATAAATTTCTTGCTTTTAAGAATATTATAGGGAAAAAATTAAAAGCAAATATTTATATAGAAACTAAAATTTAAAAATTAAATAAAACATGCAGTTTTATTTTTTGAATTTAATTTAATTAATATATATATCAAATATTAAATAATGATATTACATACCTGAGGGCTTACTTGAAACTGTTGTATTGGATAAGCAACAACGCCACCTCCTTGTGGTATACCAGCACCATTTACTCCAGATGCCGCCAATTGTTGGGCCGGTGATATTTGTGCTTGTGTTGCAACACCTGGCCATGTTGTTGGTATTTGTACACCCATTCTAGAAATATAAAATCGTTTTTGTTAACTAAATTATATTTATTTATAATTAAAAACTAATGAAACAAACAAATTAAAAATGAAAATTTATGAAATAAATATTTAACTTGTACATTTAGAACTGTGCAGAAATTGTGCAGAATTTTTAATAAGATTTTTTCTAAGTACAGTTTGAATACATATTTTAATACCAATAAAATTTTCAAATAAATTATCAATATTTACTAACGATATTTATCAATTTGTGTCAATTTTATAAAATTCATAATGAACTGGCAAGTAGTGTACAACAGAAATTATAATTATTACTCAATTGACTAATTTAAGTAATAATTTTTTTTTTAACTAACCCCATATATCCTTGTTGATAACCAGCATATTGACCAAATGGATATCCTTGTATACCTTGTAAATATTGATTTTGAACAGTTGCTGCTGTTGGTGTTGCTGTTGCTGATGTTGGATATGTTGGTGTTGGTGAATACCAGCAACCAGCTGATGCTAATTGTTGTCCATATGCTGCAGCTGCTGCTGCAGCAGCTGCACTAAAAGGAAATCCGGTTTGGTTTAGTGCCTGACTAGCTATTGATTGTGCATTATTTGGATCACCACTTTCTTTACCCCATGAACATTTAACTGGTTGACCATTTATTTCCGTATTATGAATACCAACAATTGCATGGGTGGCTGATTCTTTTGTTGAAAATCTATATAATAAATATTTTATGTACATATAAATATTTGTATGTATTTATGCAGATAAATTATTTTTATAATATTGATATTTTATGCGACAACAACAATAACAAAACAAAAAATATTTTTCAATTTTTATGATTTTTATTTAAAACTTTACTGGCAAACCAAATTTTTGTTATTATCAATCCATATCCATGTTAATGGTAATAAAACGTAAGTCGAAAAACTTGATTTTACAGAGAAACATGTGCTATGCTTACATATGACAATATTTCACAACATGACATTTCACAAAAATTAATATAATCAAAATTGTATAATTATAATCAAAATTTCACGAGGAAAAATTCATAATAAATTTTAATTAATCAGAGTTACGGTTACATAGTAACTTTTTGTTAGATATTATGACTTCACGATCATATTATTTTGACGCCATTTTGGATAAAAATACATGGAAAACATACAACAAACATATTTTATGATTTTTTTCTTGAATTTAATTTTAACATTAAAAACTTAAATATTAAATATTGTCGCATACGTTATATTATCACTATTGGTCCAATTATATTATTATGTAAATACAATATTTTTGAGAAATAATTACCTTACAAAAGCATATCCTTTATCCTTAAAAACTCTAATCTCTTGGATTGTACCAAATGGTGAAAATGTTTTTTGTAAAACTTCTTCTGTTAATGAACCAGTTAAAGCACCATTAACACCACCACAATAAACTGTACAATTTGATGGTGAACTTTGATTGTAAACTTCGTCAAATGTTAATGGTTTTATATTTTCTGTAAATATATAAAATGAAATATTCCAAAATAAAAAAAAATAAAATATCCTTTTTTATTATTATTAAGATTTTTATTATAGTATATATGTAAATAATTTTTGAGAAAAATTGAATAATTATATAAAAAAAAGAAATATTTTGTTTTTCCAAAAAAAAAGTTAATTATTTATATTATTTAGTAATATATTATTATATAATTATATTTATATTATATAATATTTATTTATAATTTATTATACAAAATAAATATAAATAAATGAAAAAAAAAAAATTACTTAAGAAGATTTCTTATTATATTTATGTGAAAATATTTTAAAAAATATATATAAATATTTAAAATGATTATATTCATAATTAATAAATTAATTATTTACTGGCTTTTTTTAGTAGTAATTTCTAAGTTTCTTTCCATTTTAATGTATAATTTATATTGCGATTAATTGAAAACCTATATAGTAAATAATAATTATGTAAAAATAAAATAAAATTAGAAAATACAAATTAATTAGTAAAATGCTAAAAGTTTCCCATATTATTATTTAACTAGTAAATAAATATTCTTCTAAGTACATAAAAGGAATTTATATTCACATTATAATCATCAGTAATTCAAAAGCCGGACCTAATAACTAATGTGGGATTAAACGAATAAGAACAATATAAAATTGTAAATTAAAATTTACTGAAATAGATGACAGCTGTCATTTTCAAAAGATAAAATTAAATATATTTTTTTATATTAAAGTTACTGGTACTAGAGGCGCTGTATTGTAACTCCATCTGTACTACAAAAGTGTAATTTAAGCATAATATACGAATATAATATAAAAATTGACGAATTATGAAACTGCAACACTGTATTTGTGATTTATAAATTAAGTAGATTAATGCAAAAAATTTAAGACCATTTTCGGTATTAAAGTACTTAAAATTGAAGATTAGTTTAGCATAAATTTATGAAAATGAATATACAATATTAAGTTTGGCCTTAATTAGTGATTACACATCTGTAGTTCAAATCATGTAAATGATTTTTTTTTTAAATTCTAATGATGCAATATTCTTTTAATGAACATGCATACTCTTCTAACTCAAAAATACAACTTTTCAGTAGAGCATAAATACCGTTTTATTTCAGACCTAGTAGTTGAAAGTCCATGAAAAATTTGTATTAATTAATAAGATAATTTATTTTTGCATCGTAATTAACAAATTAATTTGTTTTAATTAAAAAACGAAATTAGAATAAATAAATTAAGTTACATTAGAATTGTAATGTTCAGTTTTATAACTGAAATCATTGTATCTAACTTGAATAAGAACACTTAGTAATTGTTATTAAATTGAGTTACAATATAAATTTGATATCCTGAATCATTTCTAACTCAAGATAGAATACTATTCACACAATGCAACTCAATGTACGATAAATGTCGTATTATTTTACAGTCAAAATTAAGATAGAATAAGAAGTAATTGAGTTAGAAAACTTAAATATATAATCAAATAATTCCTAGATTTTGTAATATGACTTGTAATAGAATTTTGTAATATGACTTTAGAAATGATTAAGAAAAGATAGAATATTTGGTGTTTTTCAGCCATGAGTTAAAATAGAAATCAAAGAGCTACATATATACTTTCTCCTATAAGCCTGAGAACTTCAAAAATTTTCAAATTATTTTTATGTACTATATGTATATAGAATTCAAAATTTCTTTCCGAGATATTTTACCCTATATTTTCATTATTAACTAAAAAATAGCCACATACAACAAATTTCTAGCAAATGTTTGCCTACTAAAAGGTGTAAACTAAATGATGTTATCTGAAGCATTTATTTAAAAGCAAATTGTGAATTGAAATTGTGTAACCTTTCAAATAGTAAAACAGGTAAAACTTAAATAAAAGTATGCAAATATAGTAGGAAATTTATTCACGAAATGGCTTGCTTATTAAAAAAAATATTATTATTAGCTGTTTCGATCTGAGATATACAGAAAAATAAGCACGACTTGATAAAATATAATTTTAATTTTCAGTTTATAGTTGATATTAGTTAAGATTATTATTGAAGATTTAAATGTTTTTTTTAACGTATCAGCATTTAAAAGCGTAAAATATATTGGAGTTTGTCTTCCGATTCCAATAATGTTTAAAATCATTCAAATTGATTGCAAACGCCGTATTTCTTAAAGATATTACCTGTCCAAATTATTTTTTTTTTCATTTAGTCATTGTCCAATTTATGGCGGACCAAATTATTAAAGTTACTTTCTTTTGGAGATCGAATTGAAAAATCATTAATTAGAATAGAAATCAATAAAAAGAGAATTATAAATTTACTCCAAATATCTTAGTATTTAAAACACTTTATTAAATTGAATAATCAAATTTACGTTCGATAATTTTGTATATTTTGTTTATTACTCATTATTTTCATAAAATTCTTATTATTGTTTTATTATATTTTTATTAATAAATTAATTAAAATAAAAGTTAAGTGCTCTAATAAAAATAAAAAGATTATTTAGTTTTGTTTTTATATAATTTTTGATAAAAAGCATAATTAAAGCAGAGTTTTTCGTTTTTATATTATTTATTAGATTAAAATTAGATTTATTTATTCATATAGAAAATATTTCAAATAATTTATTAAAATAAAAAAAAAAAAAACAAAAAAAATTTCATTTTTTTTTCAAAACATGCAATCATGCCAAATATAGAAAATTTTGAATTTGTATTTGTCTAAAAATCTATAAAGTTTTGAAAAATGAACTTCTAAAAAAAAAAAAATTTAATGAGAAATATTTTAAGAAAATTATGTAAATATATGAAGAAGAAAAAAAATATTTATTATTTCTTTCCAAAAAAAATTTTAAACATCTAAAATATTGAAATATAAATAGAAGATTTATGAGAAATGTACGTAAAAAAATTTAATTCACAGAAAATCTATATATAAAAATAAATTATGCATAGGAATGAAAAAAAAACTTAAAAAAAAAAAATTAAAATAAAAAAATTTGGAGGAAATATTTTAAAAAAAATAAATAATAATTTAATCCTTCCGATCCGGGATTTTAACATATATACCGTATATATATGTCCCGCTGTTAATGTGAACAATTGTTCACATGGAAAAATTTCCGGTTCGAAAGTCTTAAAAGCATAAAGTGAGAGTTTTTAAACAAAAATATTAAATAAATAAATAACTAATTAAATAAATAAAATAAATAAGAAATAAATTAAGAAATAAACTTCACCTTTGACTTACATCACAGCCTCACTTTGTATGCAAAAAAGAAATTGTTCAAGCATGGCTTGTTGTAATAAAAGAAAACAATGATAATTTTTTTGTTTTTTTTTTTTTTGGTTTTGTGAAATAAAAAATAAAAAACATGAAAATAAAAATAAAAAATTTTAAATTAATATTTTATATTTTTTGATAAATATAAAATAAAATAAATAATAATAAAAAATTGTGACATTAAACAAAAGTAAAAAATTAAAATGTGAAAATTAATAATTTTCCTTTTTTTTTTTTTTACTGAATTTTATTTAATATCGTACAATAAATATTTGTTTTTATATTTTTATTATTTTTGTTAAAAAATTGTTTTTATTCCTAATTTATTCATAAAATGAAAATTCTATAAAGTCATTAATTTTAATTAACAATAATTTAATTTTCATTTCCTTTGAAATATCTGTGAATATTTTATTATTTAACAATTTGTTGTTTTTGTAATTAATTTTGTATATATGTAATATATTAATTTTTTTTTTTTTTTTTAAATAAGAATTTTTTACTACTTACGATCTGTTTTAGCGGCTGGAGGTTTACGTGTTGCCCAATTTGTACGAATTGATCGTGAACCCAACCATTGACCATTCATTGCAGTTATTGCATTTTCTGCTTCCTGTTTTATAATTATTTAAATATAATGTTTTGTAAATATATTTAGATATGTTTTTCGAATAAAAATAAAAAAAAATTAATTAATAGTAAAATTTGTAAAAGATAATATTATTGCTAAAAATTATAACATTTATTTATTAACTTCCATTATATTCTCTGAATAAATTTGATTAGATAACTGAGACTAGAATAAAATTTTACATTTAGTGGCAGATATACCAACAAAAAAACCACTTCAGAAATATATTTAATACTGGTGAACTAAACCTTCGTAAAATTTAATCCAATATTTAAAATTATTATAAAGTACGGTGCAGTTTTGTTTTACTGCTAATGGTAGTTATAAACTTCAGATCTTTATAAAAAATGTCAAAACTTGTTCATAATAGTAAAGGATTTTAAAAATTCTGAAAAAATTAAATAAGTACTTTAACAGGGTTTTAGTGAATTGGCAACAATCTTGTGTTTAAAGGAAAATTATAAAGAATACAATTTTTTCAAGAAGCATATCCAAATAAAAACCGAGTCAAACGAAATCTTGTTGTTCCAGATCAGTATCAAATAAAAACTGTTGTTCCCTTATACTTTAACAATTCAAAACTTTCTGTTCCACTTTAGTAACAAGCGAGGAAAATTAATTTTATTGAAAAATTCCAAAATTAAATAGTATTCCCTTATTAAAATATAAATTGCATATTACAAATTTATTATGCAATTTCCAAAAATTATATAAATAAAATTATATAATCTAATTTCCTTTGTAAAATAATTATGTCATTTTATGTAAAACAACTTTAAAACAAATCAAAAATTTAAGTAAAACAAAAACTTACGGATTTCTTAATAAAAGATACAAATCCATATCCTTTAGATTTTAAAGTTTGTGGGTCTCGTACAACACGGCAATCACTGTAATTAAATTCATATATTTATATATATATATATAATAATATAAATTTCAAAAATTTATTATGCAAAACTATTAAGCAAAAAGCTTCTTAAAATCTTATAAAATTTTCATAAATTGCTAAACTTTAATCCGATTATTTTATGTATATATATACAACTACATCATAATTATAAATTTGAATATATATATATATATATATATATATATACATCGATTGTGGACAAATTTTAATTTATCTAACAAAAAAATTTAAGCTAATTATTTATGAAACATTAAACAATTTCCGCAAAAACTTTTTAGAAATATTTTAGTTTATTATTTAATAATTTTAATATTATATATTTTATAGTCTTTCTTAATATTGTACATAATATTAATAAATATTAAATTTTGAAAAAAAAAATAATGTTTACTAAATTTATACCGGAAAATTTATGCTTTAATGCAACATAAATTCAAAAATTAATTTAAAATTTCTATTATATAAGAGCACAACACAACATTTTATAGTGTTTGGAAATCTCAACTTCCACTTGAAATATATTCTACATCGTATAATTGCATATTTATTCCATCTTCTAGAGAGAATGTTGAGAGAAAGCTAATTAAGAAAGTTTTTCAATTTAATATTATTACATAAACATTCATGCAGAACACTTTCTTCTTGTCAATAATATTAAATTAGAACAATTCTTATTTGTCAAATTTCCTGTTTTATATAATATTGAATGAGTCTGACAATAAATTTTACTTATTTATTATATGAACTTATTTTTGAATCGTTTTATATCAACTCTACCGCAATTACATTAATTAGAAAATTTGTATATACAAATAAAATGTATTTAAAATATAATTTCCGACTTTCGGATATATAAATTAAGTATTCCTAATTTAAAATCGTACATTGATAAGGTTTATCGATGATCTCAGAATCTGGCAATGTATATTAGCATTGTTTTAATAAAATTTCCGGATTTTGCTTTTACTTTTCGTATATGAATATGACATCAATAAATTTTATCTTAAACTACTATAAATTCATTAACGAATTATAATAAAATAATAAAACTTACGAGACTTCTCCATATGGTGAGAAAGCATCTTTCAGTTGTTGCGTTTCAATTTCAGAGCTCAAGTCCCCAACAAAAATATGAAAATGTTCTGAAAATTAGATAAAAAAGAAAATATTTAAATAAAATTTGTTAACAAAATTGAAAGTAAATTTGAATGGGTTCTAAAACGTATTGAAAAGAGGAAAATTCAATTTACAAATCATATTTATATAGTGTAAGGTAGACTGAAATTATGAGTTGATGTTAAAAATTGTGATTGGATTAAACTTAAAAAAAGATAATGATAGAAAGTTGTAGCGATAATGTTAACTCAATTAAAATATCCTCACGATTAAATATTCTGCTAAGAAATCATTAAATTAATTTATAAAATTGATATATAATGTCATTAGGTATGATAATTTTGATTTGAAGAAAATTTCATATTCTACAAAGCCAAAACCATGACTTTGATATATTGCAATTTAAAGAAAAAAAATTAAATACATGTAAATAAAAAATTATATAATTAAAATTCTTAAATTAATTATAAAATTAAGTATTAAATGTTTATTTAAATATTTTATATAAATTTGTAAAAACAACATATTTTTTAAGATAATTACAATATATAAGATAAAAATTAACTATAATCACTCAAATCAAATCAACTATTATTCATTAATTAGTAAAAGTATGTTTTGACATAAGATTACGGTTTTGTTTTACATATTATACAAGAATCAATTTATTCATTTTAATTAATTTCAATAATTTGTAAATTATTTAACCACAAATGAATTAAGGTTTTTGGTGTAAATTAGTAAATTATAATATAATTCTTTGATGATATCATTTCAAGTTGATTGAACAACTTTATATTTAATAAGTTAATAATTTGATGTATTTATTCGTATATACATATTATATAAATTTATTTATCTAATTTATATAATCATCTTAAAGTTTTATCAGAAATTTATTAATAGACTGTTTAAAAATGACATTTAAATTAAATTATTTAATATTAAATGGAATTTAATTTATATTTCCGTTAACATTAATAAATTTGTTAATATTTCTTAATATATGTTATAATATGACAGCTTGACTGACAGCTGTAAATTTAGAGTAAGTTTTATATGGAAATAAATAATATGGCTCGACTCTTCAATGTATTTGCAAAGTTTATAAATAATAAATCGTTTTTATGACTGAAATCGTAATTTTCTGAAAACATTTTTGTTTTGTTATATTTTTTTCGGAATACATTTATGCCAAATAGCCTTAACATTTTCATACTCAATTGGTTTTATATCTTAATTTTTTGTTTTGAATTTGTATTAAAATTCATATAAGTTATTGAAACTATATTTTCATAAATATGCACAACATAATTTTTCACTTTTTAATACAAATCCTTCTATTTAGTATTTACACAGCATAATTCTATAAATATATATATGAAAAGTCAAGGATCCATTTTTAATTCAAAATATTAACAATATTAAAACCAGCCCGTATTTAATGCAAAAAATTTTTTGAAGAGTAATTAGTTAAAAAAAAAATAATTCCTCGATTCGAATGAAATTCTACTTTTAGTATTTTTATTGTCTTGTCTTGTCTTAATGTTGTCTGTTGTGGTATAAATATCATAATTCGGTAATATTATCTAGAAACGTTCCTTGTCTAGTTCTATCATTAAAAATGACATATAATAATAATTCAGAAATTAAAACTACCTAATGAAGTTTATTACGAACTGTGTCCTATTTTAAGGATTAATTTACATTCTGTCACATTTTTTTTTATTTTCATATTAAGTATCGCTATAACATTAGAATGAGTAAGGTAATTCCGGATTTTTCAGTTGTAATTTATTTTAAATATTTGTTTGATTCCTGAAATACTATTAAATATAGGGAAAAAACGAGAAGAAAATCATATACAATTAGAATTAAATTAATTTTGCAGTGTGCAAGTTGATGTAATTAATTAATATTTGTTTATTCACCAATTAAAAAAAACTGTTTATTAATTATTAATTGTGTTTTTTTTAAAAAAATATTAATTATTGTAAAATGTAACAAAAATCAAAGATTTTAATAGTTTTTATAAAAATAAAATATGTTTTAATGTTCATATTGATTAGGTGATATATAAGATTTTTAAAATAGTTGGTTTTATTAAAAGAAATATCACAGATTTCAATGATACTTTTCATATATAAAATAAATAAATAAAATCATTTAAATTAAATTGTACTAAATTAGCTCTAAAAACGACCTTACAAACACTAAACTCTAGGTAAAAGTAATGTAAAATGTAATATAAAATTTGTAGCTGGGTTTATTGTTCCAGTTGGTTCAAGGATTCAACCATCTTTATTATTTTAATAAAAAATAATAAAACAATATTTTACAAATAAAAATATAACAAAAATTTAATTATACAAAAATTAAATAAATATATTTTTCTATATAATATGTAGATTAATGTAATGCCATGTCTGCAATGCGGGACAGATAAGAATATCTATAAATTTACCACCAGTACAAGACAACAATATAAGAAAAACTATTTTAAAACTTTTACAAAATCTACTTTCAAAAAAGCTTCACAAAAGAAACAAGAACAACAAAAAAGGATTAAAAAAAACGTGTATCTTTAACAATTAACTTACATAATATATGAATTTATGTTTTATGTGTATATGTAAAGAAGCTTTATTATTTTTGTTTTAATTGTGTAAAATAGTTGATTTTATTTAAATTATATATTTTTTTTTATTTTTGCAATTTTCTTACACACGAAAATAAAGGTAAAATTTGAAAATAAAACTTTAAAGAAAAACAATTAAAATATAAAAATAGATTCTTTTATAATTTAATTTTGAATTTTATTCGTATATAATATTTATTTAGTCACAAAATAACTATTTATAGACTTATATAATACAGGGTGTCCCAACAAGAATATATGAAATGCATATAATTTATTTGAAAAACTGTCAAATTATCATTTTATATGTTAACAACATATTCTGCAATTGAGTGTGAATTAGAATATCCAACAAATGAACGCTACGATACTGCTAGACCACACTTAAAGTTTTAGCAAAACTTTCTATTTTAACTAATACATTGAAAGTCTTTCTTAAAAGCTTAGAAAACAATAGTATTAAGACTTATACGTTTAACATATTTATTGAGCTTGAAATTGTTATTCTAGTTGACGTAAATGTCAGTTAAGAAATGACCCAATAATTTCTGGAAACCATTGACATCATTTTTGTTATTACACTATTTCAAAATGTGCTTTATTTTTGTGACACCCGTTAGCTAACAGACAATATTCATACATTATATGTATAATACATTAAAGAATCAAAAGCAGCACGAATATCAAGGTAAATTATACAAAACACAAGCAAAATGTACAAGACAAGACAAGACAATAAAAATACTAAAAGTAGAATTTCATTCGAATCGAGGAATTATTTTTTTTTAACTAATTACACTTCAAACAAATTTTTGCATTAAATACGGGCTGGTTTTGTAATTAAAGTTTTCATAGTTTTCAAATAGAGGCTGGTATGGGTTAAGGTCGTTAAGGATATAGAAAAAGGTTTAATTTTGTTGTATTGTTTTTCCTTTTAAGTTTGTATTATTATTTTTGGAAAATTTTGGTATGACTAAAAGTTTTTTTACATTTTTTTTTATTCATTTTTGTTGTTGGCAAAAGTTTCTTTCTTGGATTCATTTAAATTCCCTTGTAAATAATAAAACACATCCGCATTCGATCCACAAATATTTATATATATACAGAAAATATTTTATAACAGTTTCATTTCATAGAAGCTCTGTATATTTAAATGCAAAATTTTTGTATATATCTATATAAAATATAGGCCGTTTTAATTTTACAATGTTAATGGGTGCTTGCCATTTTAAAGTATTTTTTGTTGCTAGTTTTCTTGAAACTATATTTTATTGAAAATGAACCATTTTTATTTATGTATATTTAAATTTTATATTTTTTTTTATTATATTTTTGGTTTTGCTGGCACTATAAATTGTTTTTTTTTTTTTTAAATATTTACATATACCCAGTTTTATAGTATAAATATTTATTTAAGAAAATTATTTATTTTTGTCACTGTATATAAATATTTCATAGTGTTATATATAAATATAATATTATAAATTTTTGGCAACAAAAAATACTGAACCATTATCACAGGAAGAGCAACAAAATGGTTAACCCTTTAAATTTGTAAAAAAAAAAAAAAAATTATAACAATAGAGTCAGGTATAATTGATTATCATTTAATATAAATATAAGAACATAAATTTATGCAAATGACTTATAAATTGGATATATGAAAAATGAAAAACTAAAAAATATTATTTTACATAAAGTAAATTTTTATGATTTTTATTTGATATTCTGTTTTTTATTGTTTTTTTTTAAGTAAACTTTTTATTTTTTATTTCAATCAGTAATGAGTTTTGATTAAAATAGCATTGAAAATCGGGTTTAATAACAAAAAAAATCTTAATTGATCAGAAATCGTGAAAAATTATATTTATGAAATATTTAAAATATAAGTTAAACTTTTTCTATGTTGATTTAATTCATAAATTGGTAAACCACTAATGTCTAAATCACTCAAACATCTGCTAAATACAAATATGTTATCGGTGATATTTGGATTTTATCAGGTAAATACAAATTTATATTCAATTAACAAAAATTACAATACCTTGATACAATTAATATATTACTAAGTTCGGAAATCTACTAGAATAGCTCAACTGTTTTATCTCTGGGACTGAGAATTCAAAGATTATGTTATATTAATTCTAGTCTCATAAAACTTTACAATTATTACTAATTAAATATTGTTTACCAACATCGAAAACCTCTACGTAAACTAAGAAACAATTGGCAATGAAGTGTTTTCACTTGACTTGTACAAGAAAGTACATACGTTTTCGGATCATACAGAATTTGTGGTTAAACAAATCACGCACAGTCCTATTCTGATATAAATTCTCATATTGTGTAAAGGTAATGTAATGCAAATCACATAAATCCAACCAAATTTTGTTTCAAAGAGTAAATTTTAAAGTTCAAAGACCAACTTAAAATGAACTAATAAATTCTTTAAAAATATAGTCTAGAGCTAGACTAAAATATTACAAACAAAATAAGGATTATTTAATAATTAATAATGCACAAAAATGATCGAAATATTTCTGTTCATTAAACCTGCAATCAACCAATTAATTAGTATGCTGTAATATCTAATCAATTCCATGTCGCTTTAGTATCCAATTCACAAAATATTAGTTGCATTTATACATCGTGCCACCAGCCAGTGGACAAATACC
>OY987257.1:31172575-31365072 GCA_963920725.1 Rhamphomyia laevipes
CCGTTTAGGAGCTATGCCCAGGTGAGGAAAACATGAATTATTGTAAATTCAATAAAAGGAAAGTAAAAATGAATTTATTTTTATCAATTTATCACTTAAAATTTATTACATAACTTCTTGTAAATGATTTTCTTTATAATGAGATTCTTTTAGTTTGAATACAAATTAAATTTGTCACCAAATCAACAAACTTAAATATTAATGTAAGCAAAGCGTTATCGAATAAGAAGCTTTAACTTTTCCGTATATTAAAATTCTGAATTTGTGAAAAAGGAAGAAAAAATATGTTTATTAAGTCAACATTTTTAGATTTTCATATTCTTTTGCTTATGAAATACATTTGACAATTTTGCAGATGAATGAATTTATGTACGTATGGGTATGACTGTTAGCCACGATTGCGTCTAAAGAAACAAACGAACTCACTCCAAACATTAAGGACAAAAAACGAATTGAAATTGTATTAAATTTTTCAAAATGGAATTAGTAGTTCAATTGTAGCGATAATTGTATAAATCGTTTTAACCGCGAGGCGAAATGAACATGGTAAAAATATTTAAAAAATATACAAATTATCTAAAAAAAATCAGTCGGTACTCAATTAACATAAATTTAATTAAGAAATTACAATTACATAATTGCTTTTTAATGTAAAAGAGCTCGAATACCTATAATAATTATAACATAACAATAATGGACCCCAGTCCAAGCGATGTAAAATTTAAAAAAAAAAATGAATAAAATTATTAATTTGTATAAATTAATTTTCAACAATAACAATATCAATTATCTATTTAATCTAAGAATGCTGAATTCCCAATAATATTGACAAAGCAATAGCACTTGAGTTACTTAAAAGATTTTTTTTAAATGTATAACTTTATCAAGTTAATTTACTTCTTAAAATAATTTTGAAAGATAATTATACAAATTTATCTAAATCTCCAACATCATCCGAAACTGAACCTATAAAAATGCGTCAACATTTTCTTAACTGGTGTTAAAAACAATAACAATATTTTGTATTCCAAGCATATAAATTTCATGTCTGTAATATCCATTTATATTGAAAGTATACATTCTATAATGGTTTTCATTGTTATTTTATGGACCAATAAAAATATATATATAAATGTATGTATATAGGATAATTTCCATTGGTTTATATACTATGTTCATTTACTAGGAAATCTCCTTTTTAGTATATATTATTTTGGTAGATTATTAAAAGTCTGAGGTGGACTGGCGCCCATAAAATTAAACTCTAATTTTATTTTTTTATGCCTTATAAAAAAAATATCCTAAAGTCGCGAAACATTTATTTATATAGAGTATTTTAATGGACTTTATTGTTAAATTTACCCCAATACTCTTGACAAGAACATCAAGACTAGACGCAAAATATTATAAATTTTATGTTATAAGTATTGTATACATTCAAAAAATATCCTTACCATCAAATAAAGTTCACAAAAATTGGAAATATCTTAATTTTATAGACATAATAATAGTAGCATTTCTTAAATAATTAAGGACAATAAATGAATGGTTAAGGTTAAGGTATGGTAGTGTAGGTGTAAAATTTCGTATTATTGATGTTAATAGTATTTTGATCTAACCGTGGACGATTTTGGAGATGTAGCATGTAACACCGCACAGTTCAGTTGACAAATTGCAACAGAACCGGAGGACACCACTTGGCTTTGACATGTTAATTTCATTTAAAATTTATTTAATTTTGTGGGGTGGCAATGGTACCCGTGCACCATTACACACTTCGACAAAAAAAAAATCTTTGGCCCACTCAACCAAAAAAATTTGGAGCGCCACTGTACTAAATTTACAAAAATTTAATTACCAAAAAAAATTAAAAAAACAAATTAACAAAACCAAGTGAGTCTGGTTACTTCACGTTATTGCGGAGGAGACGCGATTTAGAAACTTCCAAGGTTTTCAATTATGTGGGCGCCAGGTCTTGAGTGATCCACAACAGCGGACCACCAAGGAACAAGACCGAATTTCTAAAATAAAACCTTGAAAGTTTCAAGGACCGATTGGGATTTCCTCCTGGTTGCCGGCTCAGCAAAGTCTATGGGGCGTGGGTCAACCAATCGATCCTACCTGCAAATCAAATCATCATCAACAAGGAAAGGAGTCAAGGGAAATTCGGCGACGTCATCAATCCTGGGTGGGTATGGTGGCCTTAGCCAACCCTACTAAAAACAATTAAATCAAAATAATAACAATTCCAATTTAAATAAAAAAATAAATAAATAAAAAAAACATTTTTTAAAAATACTTTCCTTTATAAATAGTAATATGCGACTAAAAACTAATAAATAATATTAAATTATATAATCTTTCATTCTTGTATTTAGATTTTCAGTAATGGTCAATTGTAGTAGGGTTAACAACAATCGTACTAAATTAGAGATTCAGTTAAGGTAAAGTATAGTAAAAGGGAAGTAGACCCCTTATAAATATCATTCTGATAAATTCTATTAATTCTCATAATTAATTTTGATCAGTTATACTTCCCTTTATACACTACCCAACGAGATGTACTCGTCAAGACCTTTAATTTGATACCCCACATGACTTTTTAGAAAATAGGCCCAACCCCCCGCCCCCTCGCCGGGCCATGAAAATTTCGTGGCACCGAATGGTTAATAACACGAGCTTAAGTTTCAAATTTGAGTGAAATCGGTAAAGCCGTTTAGGAGCTATGCCCAGGTGAGGAAAACATGAATTGTAAATTCAATAAAAGGAAAGTAAAAACATTTTGCTTTAAAAAAAAATGGTTATAGCCATCAACTAATTTTTTTTTTTTATTTATCAATCATTTGTTTAATTTTTTTTTTTTTTTTAAATTGTTCCTTTTCTTTCTTTTTTTTAAATCTATAATAAGTTATTACTCATTAACTGAGTGTAACCATTTTCAACGGCAGTTATTTTCCCAAAAAAAAATGTTTTTATTTGGCCATTTTACCAAATTACTAAAAATTACTAGAATTATCATAACATACCTTTTTATATATTTTTTTCTGCACGGTGCCTGTCCTGACATGTCTGGCGCAGTCCGGCTAAAATAATGTTTATTTATTTTTAAATTATATAAAGAAAACAACTACCGAAAAAAATAATATTCAAAAAAAAATCAAAAAAAATCAACCAAAAATTAATTACTCTATATCTTACAAATCATAACCAAAATCAATCAACAAAATTTTTAATTATAATTACAACCAAAAAAAAAACTACTCTACTGAAATAAAATCATAAAATAATAATACAAAATCATAAAAATTTACTCTACAAATCAAGCCAAAAAAAAAAAAAAACCATCAAAACTAATTTACTAAATAAAAATAAAAAAAAAAAAAAATCTGAACCACCCCAATAAACTTTAATTTTTTTTTTCTTATAATTTCACAAATTAATAATTTTTTTTTTCATGGTTTTTTTATATTTTCTTCCATATAAAAAAACATGCGAACATTTTTCTTTTTTTCCGCCGTATGGTCTCCGGAAATCTCGACTGAATTAGATCTTCTAAATTTTTAACAGCATTCTCCCAGGTTCTGCCGCGGTTAACCAATAGCTCGGTCGACCAATGTCTCCAGAACTCCTCAGATGCACACTTCCGCGCAGAAACCAAAAAAGCCACTTTGGTTTATTTTTTTTTCTTAGTATACTGCAATTGATGGTACTGTAGTTTTTTTTTCTTGCTTTTCTCGTGGGGAACTAATCACCCAAATCAAATTTTTAAATAGAAAACAATCTTTTAATTAGAAAAAAAAAAACCCAAAAAAACTTTTTATTAATCTTGAACAGACTCACGTCTGTTCGTCACCAGATCTTCTTTCCGAAGCCCCGAAAAAACCCACGTTTTTTCTTCGCCTTCCTTTTCGAAAAAAAAACCTCTTCGCATTTCCGCCTGTACCGATTCGAACTACGGGCCTGCCCGATCTAATTGGGGTTTTCGGTATTTACCAACAGATGGAATTGGTGGTAAAATTTAACAATGTCAAAATGACACTTATGCTTGACATTTCCTATTCATATTATTATATTTTCGACTTAGAGTAAATATACAGGAGACGCTATATCAATAAAATCGTGTCGCCGTTTTTTGTGGGGGGAAAAGAGATGTAATTTATAGTGACGGCTTCAGAAACTGAAGCTAGTGTATAAAAGCTCATTTTAATTTAGTACAGCTTTTTTTTTATTAATTTAATAACCAAATGATAGATTTGAATAAATATTTTTATATTTTTGAAATGAGTTATGAAAATGAAATATATAACATATATTTCATAATAAACAACTATTTTATTGTTGTTTTGTAATAAATAATAATATTAAAATGGTATGTTGAATTGTTTCTGTCAACATATTTACTTCAAAAAATCATATAATTTTCGTTTCCATATCATTATGGAATCTAAAATATATATTTTTAAATAATTCCGTCTGAAATAATAAGTGCCTCAAAAAAGAAAATCCTGATTACGACACTGTTACAAAAATTTTGCTAATTAAAAGCTGTTTTGAATTTCATACATAGCTCTTAACAGATTATTTTGACAGCAAATGTGCGGTATATTGACAACTAATCTGCGGTATATTGACAAGTAAAAGCTCAAAAAAACGGCGACAGAGTTCGTAGGGGCAAAATCGCAAAATAGCATTATAGCGTCTCCTGTATATTTACTCTAAGATTTTCGAACCAACATGCAACATGGTGGTTAAAAAAAATTGGATTACTGAGAAGCAGAAGGTAAAGTTTTAATTAATTTTTTTTTTATCTAATTACTTTTATTTATTTTAAAAGAAATGTGCCAACATAACCTGTTGGCTATGTATTATTTTTATATATGGTTGTTTTTGGACAATCATATTGGAACATGGAACTTCTCCAATAAGATTTTGCCTACAACCAATGTTGAGCGCCTGCAGGGCCACAAAACAGGCTTGTAACCAGTTCTTAACGTGGCTACAAGTCTGAAATACTTATCCTATATAACTTATAACTACCAAATATCCTGAATTATTCTACATACTTATCCTAACTATAATTCATTTTCTTAACCTATAAATTCATTTTTTTTTCTTAAGCTACTATAAATTCATTGTTTTCTTAGGCTACTTATACTAAAAATATCCTTAACTAACTTAACCTAAGTAACGTTACTATATTAATAAAAAAAATATAAACTTATATTAATCTAATCCGTATTATCCTAATTTTATTTTATTTCCTTAACTTATTCATAACTATAACTCATCCTATTACTATAACTAATCCTATTCCTATAACTAATATTAATAATTCATTTACTATTCCTAAATTTACTTAAATTAAAACAATATATTTATTTTCTTTGCCACAGATGACAACGTGGGGCTGTCCCACACCCTGAGCCGTCTCATACTCTACCAACTGAATATCCGGGCATTACGCTTTAGATTTTTTTGCCTGTACTATGGCTGTCATGTTTTCGCCTCCTCTGCGTCCAGTATCGATGGATCCATTACCATTTCCGTTTGCAAAATCTTCACATGTAACCCTACTATATATGGTTTCAAACTAAAATACGCACTGAATTGTTTTGCAGCCAAAATGTTATTAAAATAGATTGTTGTTTTAATTTTAATTAAAATGTCCTAAAATATCTATATAATTTTATCCTAAACAAAATTTAATTATTTTGAAATAATATATAATTTTAAAATTTATTACTTATAATCTAAATTCTTACTATAAAAAAATTATTAACCAAAATATACATTATATAAAATATAATATATAATAAAAAAAACAATATTTAAATTTATCTAAAACTAAAATTTTCAAAATTATATCTATTCTTAATTTCTACAATCTATAACTACCCTATTCTTCTAATTCATAAATTCTTACTTCTACATTTATAAAACTATTTTCCCCTGAATACCTACAATAAAATACTAACTTAATTCTACAAAAATTTTAATCTACAAAATATTAAGCCTACAAAAATCCCGAAAATACTAATCAAAAATATTAAAATCTACCTTATTAATAATATTTTTACACTATCATTAAATTCCAAATACAAAATTCAAAATGAGTCAAATAATTAAATTCAGCCAGGTGGTAACCCTATTTCAATTGCACCATAAATATTTGTAACTTTCATTACTTTAATAAATCCAATATAATTCAAAATATAATATAAAAATTCAATATAAACTTCACCAATACAAAATAATTCGTTTATACAAAAATTCCATCCGTACACTAAACTTACTCCCGATACACGAACCCAAAAAAAAAATCCAACAGAATCGATATTATACCCCGAACGACACTACCATTTATTTCTCGAAAACCAGGTTGACCAGATTCAATAAAAATAATTCTAGAATTATATTTAAATTCCACCAAAGATTAATTCAGTCAATTCGCATTAAAAGGAAAAGGACAAAAGCAATGTAATAGGAATTGGAAAAGGAAACAAGGTACGGGATAAAGGAACTTCATCATCATATTTTACACATCAAGTCCGACAGAAACCAAAAAAAAAATTTTCTAACGCCAGGAAACACGAACTTTAAATTACAACACATTATTTTACTCAAAATTTTTCAATTAATATTTTTTCAATTTCAAAACCGAACCCGATGCATGAAATATTCTGATGAAGGGGAATGTTGTTGATGATTTGATTTACCTACAACGCAATAGGGCCACTAGTTTGGTTCAACGATGTTTAGCTACTAGTTTGGCTGGCCACTATTTCTGTTCGTGCCCCACGTTGGGCGCCATTTGTAACATCGCACAGTTCGGTTGACAAATTGCAACAGAACCGGAGGACACCACTTGGCTTTGACATGTTAATTTCATTTAAAATTTATTTAATTTTGTGGGGTGGCAATGGTACCCGTGCACCATTACACACTTCGACCAAAAAAAAAAAAATCTTTGGCCCACTCAACCAAAAAAAATTTGGAGCGCCACTGTACTAAATTTACAAAAATTTAATTACCAAAAAAAAATAAAAAAAAAAAAATTAACAAAACCAAGTGAGTCTGGTTACTTCACCTTATTGCGGAGGAGACGCGATTTAGAAACTTCCAAGGTTTTCAATTATGTGGGCGCCAGGTCTTGAGTGATCCACAACAGCGGACCACCAAGGAACAAGACCGAATTTCTAAAATAAAACCTTGAAAGTTTCAAGGACCGATTGGGATTTCCTCCTGGTTGCCGGCTCAGCAAAGTCTATGGGGCGTGGGTCAACCAATCGATCCTACCTACAAATCAAATCATCATCAACATCAACAAGGAAAGGAGTCAAGGGAAATTCGGCGACGTCATCAATCCTGGGCGGGTATGGTGGCCTTAGCCAACCCTACTAAAAACAATTAAATCAAAATAATAACAATTCCAATTTAAATAAAAAAAACATTTTGCTTTAAAAAAAAATGGTTATAGCCATCAACTAATTTTTTTTTTTTTTATTTATCAATCATTTGTTTAATTTTTTTTTTTTTTTAAATTGTTCCTTTTCTTTCTTTTTTTTAAATCTATAATAAGTTATTACTCATTAACTGAGTGTAACCATTTTCAACGGCAGTTATTTTCCCAAAAAAAAATGTTTTTATTTGGCCATTTTACCAAATTACTAAAAATTACTAGAATTATCATAATCATAACATACCTTTTTATATATTTTTTTCTGCACGGTGCCTGTCCTGACATGTCTGGCGCAGTCCGGCTAAAATAATGTTTATTTATTTTTAAATTATATAAAGAAAACAACTACCGAAAAAAATAATATTTAAAAAAAAATCAAAAAACATCAACCAAAAATTAATTACTCTATATCTTACAAATCATAACCAAAATCAATCAACAAAATTTTTAATTACAATTACAACCAAAAAAAAACTACTCTACTGAAATAAAATCATAAAATAATAATACAAAATCATAAAAATTTACTCCTACAATTCAAACCAAAAAAAAAAAAAACCTTCAAAACTAATTTACTAAATAAAAATAAAAAAAAAATTTAATCTGAACCACCCCAATAAACTTTAATTTTTTTTTTCTTATAATTTCACAAATTAATAATTTTTTTTTTCATGGTTTTTTTATATTTTCTTCCATATAAAAAAACATGCGAACATTTTTCTTTTTTTCCGCCGTATGGTCTCCGGAAATCTCGACTGAATTAGATCTTCTAAATTTTTAACAGCATTCTCCCAGGTTCTGCCGCGGTTGACCAATAGCTCGGTCGACCCATGTCTCCAGAACTCCTCAGATGCACACTTCCGCGCAGAAACCAAAAAAAGCCACTTTTGTTTATTTTTTTTTCTTAGTATACTGCAATTGATGGTACTGTAGTTTTTTTTTCTTGCTTTTCTCGTGGGGAATTAATCACCCAAATCAAATTTTTAAATAGAAAACAATCTTTTAATTAGAAAAAAAAAACCCAAAAAAACTTTTTATTAATCTTGAACAGACTCACGTCTGTTCGTCCCCCAGCAGACACAAAATGTGATCACAGTTTTTGGTGGATTTTTTGTGACAATTTTGTTAGTAATTTTGTGAATATTTTTTGTGACCCCGAAATGTGACAAAAATGTGATAAAAAGTTCACAAAAAAATGTCCACATTTATTTGTCATATTATTGTGAAATTTTTGTGACATCATTTTGGGATTTTTTTTCCTGAACTAATTGGTCACAAAAAGTTCACAAAATATCGACAACAAAAGAGTAATAAAAAATAGTTGTGAAATTATATCTTCGTCTAAATTGAATTTGTGTTTTTGCTGTAAGTAAAAGTAAGGGTAAGTAAAAAGAAATATTTTTTATTTAGTTGTGGTTTTAATTAAGAAAAAAATTAAACTCATATAATTAAATTTCTCAATAATCTTCTTTATTTCTTATTTTTTTAATTTCAGACACATTAAAGATAATTAGGCAAAAAGATTTTTCGGAAGATGAGGCCTTATGTGAAGTAAATCTTTTTTGCAAAGGGATGAGAAGTAACGCTTTCAAAAATATTTGAAGAAGAAGCATTAGAATTTAATTTATATTTTATTTATATTATATAAGCAACTTGAATTAATAATTTTAATTTTTAAATGTTTTATCTTTAATTTAAAATATAATATATAAAATAAAGTATAATATGTATATAAAATACATAGTGTTATTTTTTCATTTTAGCATAAGAAAATAAATTAATTTAATATCTACAATATGTAACAAAATCATGATAAAAATCTCCACAAAACTGTAATAATATTTCCACTATTAATGTGACAATTTTTCCCACATTAATGTGACAAGTTTTTCAACATAAATGTGACAATTTCGTCCACATTTTTATCACAATTTTACCACCAAAATTGTGACCCAGTTGTGACAATAAGCGTCAACTAGACTGCCATATTTTCAACAATTTTTTGTGATACAATCACATTTTTTTGTCACATTTTTGTGAAACTTTTGTGACACTTGTCTGATGGGGTCACCATCACCATAGATAATTCTTTCCGAAGCCCCGAACAAAACACACGTTTTTTCTTCGCCTTCCTTTTCCGCCTGTGCCGATTCGAACTACGGCCTGCCCGATCTAATTGGGGTTTTCGGTATTTACCAACAGATGGAATTGGTGGTAAAATTTAACAATGTCAAAATGACACTTATGCTTGACATTTCCTATTCATTTATATTTTCGAACCAACATGCAACATGGTGGTTAAAAAAAATTGGATTACTGAGAAGCAGAAGGTAAAGTTTTAATTAATTTTTTTTTTATCTAACTACTTTTATTTATTTTTTTATTTTTATATACTGCTACGAGGAAAACAAAACATCTATATAAGCTAAAGAAATGTGCCAACATAACCTGTTGGCTATGTATTATTTTTATATATGGTTGTTTTTGGACAATCATATTGGAATATGGAACTTCTCCAATAAGATTTTCATTTTGCCTACAACCAGTGTTGAGCGCCTGCAGGGCCACAAGCATTACCCTGATAATAAAACACAGTAAAAGGTTGTAAGAATTTTTTTAACTTATATTGAACTCCCAATAACTACAAAACAGGTCAAAAAAAAAAATTATAAATTTACTATACCTTTCCACTTTGTACATTTAAATGACATTTGAAATATTATTTTACAAAGTCATATTCCAGTTAGTTGTAAACAATTTTGACATTTCTATTCCTATTAACTTTAAAATGTAATAGTTAGACAAATTTCTTCTTTCTTATGTGAGTTACCGAAATACGTAACTTCAGATTGTTATTTCAGTGCTGGAACATAATTCCACGTAAGGGAATTTATTTCATTTTATGTGAATAAGTTTACCAAATTCAGCCTTGGATTGTGAATCCACAGATACATTTGCAAGTAAAATTATTAGAAGATGTCGCTCAAACGTGTTTTTCTTAACATTTTCGTTGGTTGGTCTATATCCCACAAAAGATTTTATAATAAAATTACTAATGTTTGCAGAAAATTAAAATATTAATGCATATTTTGAAAATGGTATCAATAATGATCAACTATTAATCAATATTGACCAAGTAAATTACTCAACTGAATAGTTTACGCAGTTCTTTACGCGTAAACAACTGAGTAATTTACACATATGGCTTTAAACAAAAATATGTGAACAATGTAAATAATTTAAAAAAGAAATGTTCTTAGTTCTGAAGAAATATTAGAACAAAAAAAAAAAAATTAGAAAAATTAGATTTGTTAATATTAATATATTAAAAATTATTAATTTTACTATATAAAATTAAAATTGACTTGACTAAATACATATGAGGTTCTATCAAATTAATAGTAGTTTACAGTGTGCAGTAAACTTTACACTCAATTACGCATATTTTGTAAATACGTTACGCATAATGAAGCTACGTTACACACAAATTAATTTAAATTGCACTGCTATTAATTTAAATTACATAATTTCATAATAATTTAATAAAATATCTTAGTAATCTAAAATTATTTAATCGTGTAATTTATTATGTAAACATTATTACAGTATATAAATTTACTAAAACATAATGAAGTAGAATTTTAAATTTGCTCTTATGTATATTTAATTTGATATTAAAAAAAAATATTTTCCTTATTTATTTATATTATTTTTAAGTTGCAACTTTCATTTAAAAACAAACAAAAAAATTATTTTAAACAATTTATTTTATATGAAATATAAAAAAATTGAAAAAAGTCAAAGGATACAATAATGAATACACAACACCTTTTCTAGCCTGTTGGACAATCTACAAATAATATAAATGTATATCTTCTATATCTATCTATAACGAAAAAAAAAATATTATAAAGGAAATTTCCTTCAATATACCTTAGAGAGATAGTCGTTACCTTAACAAGTGAGGACATTTTCCAGGAAGTTAAGTTATCAGATACTTTATCTTTATCGAAGTTTAATCGATGTTTTATCGTTTTTCTTATTTTTATTTTTTTTTAACTGAAAAGCGACAAAAGAAAATTCATCCTTTATACAATTTTTCTGTGTGTAGTTAAGATCCTTTTCATTTTTATTATTTTTTTTTTTTTTTTACTCTGTTTTTTTTTTTTCATCTTTTTTTTTTCTTCTATTTATATTTATATGAACTTAAAGTGTATTACCTTCAATTTTGTCGGTTTAGTCCTTATTTTTCACTGAAATAATTGTCGTTTATTTTATAATAAAAAAACAATTTTTTTTTATTATTGTCGTATCGTTATTATATTTTTGTTAATGTTCGTTTTCCTTATATTGTTTTATAAACAATTCAAAATATCAGGCTGTTTTTTATTTGGTTACTATATTCGTCGCTTCATTATTATCATAGTCCATACGCAATTTTTGAACTGTTATAAATAAGAATGGTATTTAATTTATTCAGGTGTGACCTTTTTGAATTTCTAAAATCATTTTATATCTTTTCATTTCATGGATTGGCCCTGTTTCATCATCATTTTTTCCATATCTTCTTCTTCTTCTTCTTATAGCGTTACAGCCCTGGGTGAGCTTTAGCCTTCTCCACAATTTGCCTCCATTTAACTCTATCCTTAGCATAGGTCTTCCAATTTCTGGCTTGTAATTTTCTAGCGTCACTTTCGACGCTGTCCTACCATCTATTCTTTGGTCTACCTCTTCCTCTTGTAATAAAAATTTTATGCTGCGGCCTACTTTCTGACATCCTTACTACATGTCCTGCCCAACATATATTTTTTTTACAAATTTCGTCTACCTAGAGTAGAAAGTATTTTAAAAATAAAGTGGCCTAAAAATAAATAAGCATCTTCCTCGTAACATAAAAAAACCCTCTTCCTCGTTGTATGATATGAACTTAAGTCAGTATTCTGAATTCCGCTAAATAAAGCACCACAATTTCTTTGGAAATCATTAAATATTATAAAACAATATAAAGGAACGTCCAAATTTTAATTTAGTATTCTATCGTCGCTATATCTTAAAAATGGATTATCAATGAAAGCGTATGGACTAATATAATAATGAAGCGACGGATTTCTTTTACCTGGGAATTTAATATATTTGTTCTTAAATATACCAAAAAAATGTTTTCAATTGAAACCAAATGACTTTCTAGTATTTTATATATATAAAAAAAACGACCAACACGTACTATCAACTCTGTAAATACAATGAACAAGGACGCATAACATAGGACAAATTCTCTAACTAAATCAATTAGCCAAAATAAAAAGATGTCATGCTTTTTTCTGTATTTTACTTCATCTCAAAGGAACATTAAGTAAATGTATTTATAGATCTATATATATTTTAGTAGTTTAGTTTGTTTGCAAAGTAGATCGAATCCTTATGAATTATTTATTGAAGTGATTCTTTATGTTGTTACAATTTTATTTTATTTTTCTATTTCCCTTTTGTCTTCACAATTTAGTTCAATAATTTAGTAATATATTTATTTATATACATAGAATCTAACAAAAAAAATTATATTTTTTTTTTTTTTATATAATATTGGAATCGAAATTGCGGAAATTGTCTGGGAAATTAAAAGTTAAATTTTTATTTATATTGTTTTTATGGTCAAGAAAAAAAAGAAAAAAAAATTAAAAAGTTTACATTGAAAATTTTCTTTTTAAAATTTATAGATAATTTTTTATTGATATTGGAACAATATTTTACTTTTACATGTTATGAATTTTAACTTTTAAGGATATTTGCTTTTAGTTTTTTATTTTTATTAAATAAAATTTTAATTTGTATTAATTTGAAAAACAAATAACATAAATATTTATAGAAATTTTATTAAAAAAAAGTGGAATTTAAAATATTTTGATACAAAAGAAAAATTTAATTTTATAATGATAATAATCAATACAATCATCAAAAATAATCATTTAATTAAAATTATTTATAATGTTGTTATTAATTGAATAATTAAATATTTTATTGACTGTAGGAATTTTATTATATTTAATTAAATAATTGGAAAGGATATTTGCAAAACTGTGGTGTAATATCTTATCTTATTTATATTTTTTTGAAATAGCATTGCCGAGACTAAGTAAACCTTTTAATAGTAATTTTATAGTAAAATTATTGAATAATAATTGTAATGAACTATTAAAGAATATAGAAAAGTGCAATATTTTAGAATTATCTCGATTAGTGTCTAAGAATTAATATAAACTTTTAAACTCCACCTGACTTAAAATTCAATTGCTGTAAATATAACTTTTTTCCCGCAACACTTCTTAGTATTACCAGGACTACCTAGACAATATTCTGATTACCCAGATTCTAATACTACATTAAATATAGCTTTAACAATTGGTTCAACTATTTCAATATTGGAAACTTTATTCTAGTATAGAGTTACTCAACGTCAAATAATTTATTCTATTCTTTAAATTATGAACGGCTGCGCCCAAGACTATCTCTTGATAGCGGTCTCAATCTCAATCTTTTTTATGGAAATTAATTCTCCAAAATACACTGTAATTACCCTAAGGTAACATAAATTTTTAATCACTAGTAACAGATCATTTAACCAAAAATAAATATTTTTATAACAATTAAAAGTTCTACAAATTTTAATATAATCCCAATAAAATAACTATGTATAAAAATTATAATTGAAACAACTTTTATGATTAAAATTCAAGCTCGATAGGGTCTTCTCGTCTTTCAAACAAAATTTTATGAAACAGTTAATATTTCGTCCAACCATTCATACAAGCCTTCAATTAAAAGACTAATTCCTTTGCACATTTAAAATAATAGGGCATTTTAAATATTAATATTTCAGTGGACTAAATTAGAGAAGGTTTACATATTTGGAAATGGACAATGTTTAAATGGAAAAGGTTTATTTAGTACCGGTGGCTGTCAAATGATGATTTCCTTGCACAATTGCTTTTGATAAGGATTGAAAAGTTTTACAATAGATTCAATATCTTCATATCTAGTCTTTTAATCAGTTTAGCCATTACTCATTCATAATATTGTTTTAAATTAATTCTCTTTTGGTGATAATATTAATAATCTGGATTTAATAGAAAATCATAACATTTGACAATATTGATCTATTACGTTAACTATTTATTCCAAGAACTTCAAAAACTCTAACACAAGTCCTGTGAAAACTCAAACATAAATGTGTAATTTTTCAAAGATAAAATTGTATGTAAAATTAGATAAAATCTTCATTATTATTTGAAAGCATTATTATAACTATTTATATAAATTAAATCAGAATTGTGCTAATACAATTCTTTCTAATTCAAATGAATTTAATATTACTAAAATCAAGGTTAATTCTTTAAAATTACTTAGAATTTTCGTATATATATGACTTTAACTTTGTAGAAAATCTTAGGTACATTTAATTTTTCATTCTATTTTTATGTCATATTTAATAATATACCAATTAAAATTCAAACTTAGTATATAGAAAAATGTATTCGTTATACTTTATGAATAAATAAACTTGTATAAGTTCGTATATTTCGACCAAATATATTATCTAAACGTACGCGGAACACTAAGATCCTGTCTATACAACAACAACAAAAAAAACATGAACCAAGAGTAAAATAAAAAGTATATAACCCAACATGAAAATCAAAATCCTGGAAAACCAAAACAAAGCCAAACATAAAAAGAAAAATTGAACATATTCAAAAGGAACAGGAAAGAAAACTTTAGTGATTATACTCAAGAATTACGTGATCTGTTTTGAAATTGTATTACTTATATGCCATAGTACCCAAAAAAAAAAAATTGTAAACGAATAAGAACATTTTTATTAAGATCTAATTTGTTGCTTAAATCTCTGTATAGTCGTGGTTGGTCTGCTTATAATATTTCAACTTGAAAAATATATAATTAAATATATATTTATGTATATATGTAATACGAAGCATATTGATTTGTTGACTGACTATAAAAAAAGGAACAATGAAATATCAAATTTTTGTGAAGAAAATGGGAAAAATCAAAATATCACCAATAAAACTGTAATAACCATTAATATATAATTCAAGCTGATTTTTTGGAATTCTCCAGTGGATTATTTTTGAAGATAAAATGAAAAATAAAAAGAATTAGAATTAAATTATGGGTTATATTTGAAAGGTGATTATTGATTGAAGTTTTATGGATTTTTATGATTATTCTGTTATTAATTTTAAAGATTAATTTATATGTTATAAATACATATATATATATACAATATAAAACAAAAAGTATGAATGGTAAATAAATATTTTTTTTTATTTCAAATAATGTTCCTCCATTACGTTTTGGACAACATTTCGTTCCTATAACCACCACAGCTAAGACTGAGAAAGCCAATTCGATCAACCCAATTTTTACATACTTTTTCACATAAAGCTGGGACAGATATCATTAATAACTCGTTCAATGTTGATTTCGAGTGCATCAAGTTTTCATACACCCACAAAAAATAGTCTAAAACTGTTAAATCACACTATCTTACAAGTCAATTGATAGGTTCAAAACGAGATATAAACGAATCATTAAATTTAACATACAATAAATCCATTCTTTCATGAGTGGTATGAATCGTAGCACTGTCTTGCTGAAAGCAAATACTTAACAAAATATATTTTCTTATTAAAAAAAATGTCCTTTATTTATGTATCCTCTTTCCTTACAAAATATATATTATTATTTTCTACTACTCGTAGAATTAATTTATCCTTTATTTGTTTATTAATATAAATGAATATTTTTTTAAAAAAAATATTTACTTTAAGCCACAACCAACGTAAAGTATTAAATTAAATAAAAAAAAACGTACGCTACTCAAACCACCCTCCAAAAAATTTCAACATATAATTTTTAAACTCTTTTTTTTATAATGTTTAGAACTCTTTAACCCATGCTTAAACCGGGGAAAAATTATAAACTTTTAATTAAAGTCCATAAAGTTTTGTTACATATTTTTTTTTCCAACTTTTTATTTACTTTAAAAACATATATACATACATAAAAACATATATACATAACGCTTGTGCTTCTGTCATCCTATGGCGTTGTTGTTTTTACATTAAGCTAAAGAAATTTTTTGTTTGTTCCTTGGAGATTATCTTTAAGACCTTTTAAAAAAAAAAATTCTAATTATTTTTTGGCATTGTGTTTTCACTTGTTTTGTTGAACAGCAACAGCAACAAAAAAAACAGTTAAGGTGCGGATGAAATACTATAATGAAGAACTCATCTGGGAATTTTGTGAAGTCAGTATAATAAAAATATATTACTTTTATATATAGTTTTTTATTATATTATTTTGTAATGTGTAGTAAATTATGTCAGAGCTATAATTTCTCTAGTGAAAATTTTATTATCTATTTAAAATATATATATATAATATTTTCACTACCTAAATAGTTTTTGTAAACGTTTCAAATCCTTGAAGTTTTTAAATTTAAATTTATTGTTTTCTTTATTTCCATAAAAAAAAGCAGCTAACTAGGGGGATCAGATAACTCATAGATAAAGTCTAATTATTATAGGCACAAAATAGATTACAAATTTAACATGTACGAAATCGATTTTCATTGAAATCAATAATTATTACAGGCCCTAGAACATAAATCAAATATTTTGGAGAAACTAATCTGCTCATATATCGAATTCCCTTTCCCATGAAGCCATTAAAGCTACCGACTCCAAATGTCGATAAATAAGACTTTAACAAACTGTGTGTGAAATGTCATTGCAATCTGGTAAGACGTAAGGTTTCTGTATTATGTAGATGTAGACTATATGTAGATCATTGTACTACCAACTTCAAATGTTATAGGCACCCAATATAAATAAGGGACTAGAGCTTATGAAATATTAATCGGAAATTTTAGTTACTGACCTCTAACGTGCACAAACATGAAAATATTTATATAACAATTTTTCTTTAGTTTTTCATACAAAATAGTTCTGTAGATGAAACCGAATTGAAGATTAGTATAAATAATTGTCACATCAACGCTTACAAAATCTAGATCATACGTTTTATATATACGTACAATTTTACTGGCTAATTGAAATAAATTTTTATATAATTTGTAAAAAATTATCCCGAATAATCATCATATTAAAATAAAAATAATATATTCATAAAAATCTACTAAAATAATCTTTGATTCTTGCTTCTTTTTTCATACAAAATCCTCGAAAACACATTCTTTGTCAAACATTATAATAATGATTATATATAAATATAGTTATAAAAAAATGGCATAAAATTTCATATTTTTTTATTTTGATATCTTTTACAGCATAATATTTATACGGGCTTAACATATAAAGGTATCTGGCAAAACCAAATATTTACAAAGACTATTTCTTGAAATACCCTTAAACCAATATTTACATTCACTATATTTTTGTAGAAAATCAAACAAATGTAGAATATCCAATTTCCATATATAATATTTTATTATCATATTATATCAGTCTACAATGTTTTAGCTATTTCAAAATGCTTATTCTTTGTGGTATCAAATATGATTTTTATTTTGTTGGGGAAATAAATTATGGAATCATGATTTTAGTATATAAATTTCCGCAGAACTTTGAAAAATAAATTGGTCGATAACATAAACTTTTAAAATAGAAATGTTTTTAACTAATTGTTAATTCCGATCATTGGTAAAAAGATAATTGTATTTTCTAAGATTTTCTATAATTACTGGTAACACCAATCTGATCATAATATTAATAATATTAATAATTTCCTTTTCGTCATTTCACAATATTTTAGATATAAATCTAGGCTTACATGCATACTTTTCTCATAATCAATATAAATTTTGACATACTAATTTTTATTTGGATTGGCTTGTTGGCAAGCTCTAATGGATTTTACTGCTGGAAAACAGTGATCAACTGTTAGCATTTTTGAACATTTTATAAAAGTGATACAAAATCCAAAGAAAAACACGAATTTTTTACGAGATAAAATGATGTCAAAATTTTGCATACTTTTATTCTTCTTCATTATTTTAATTGATTTATTGCATATAATTCAATTGGTGGATGGTTGCGAAAACAAAAATGACTAAAATAATAAAAAGGTTCAATAAAATTTCAAAGAAATATTCTTTATGAATATTTTATGACGTTCTCATCAATTTTATGGTATATTAAATTTTCAAATTAACATAAATTTATTTACATTATAGATAAAAATTTGAAAAATATATATGTAAATATGAAAATATTGAATTTTCTAAGTAACATAAAATTATTTCCTTAGATATACACAGTACGAAAAAAGTGAAAAAAGTATTAATTAATAAATGAATTAATTAAATCATAAAGTATATTATGATAAAAAATACTTAATAATTTTTTTTTTGAAAAATATAGTAAATTTGAATTTAAACAAGGATATCAAATAAATTCAATTAAATTAGTACTAATTTGTCATCATTTGAAAATTGTAGAATTTATTTCAATCAAAAATTAGAGGATGTCGTCTTTCAATCTAAATAAATACTCGTGGTGACATGTAATATTTTTGGAATTATTTTGTTTGGTAGTGTCGTCTTTATAGAAGTAGTTTTAATGTAGGCCAGCTATTTAAAATTCCGGTTCTTTGATTTTGCATTCTTTGATATTTGTAAGATGTAGAAGATTAACAAACGTTTAAAATAATTCTTTGTAACTAATTCGTGCCATACCCAAAAAAAAAAACACCACTAAATTTTGCTGAATATTAGCTAAAATATGACGGGGCGAATAATGAATAGTGAATAAATAGTCGGACGAATAATGGAATTTTCATTTATGAAATCTGATTTAGAATCCTCCAAACATTGGGTGGAAAACTTTTAGAAAATTGACTCGGATAAATAACGATTTAAAAAGTATTTACAGAAAAAGCATTTACAGAAACTATTTTTTGTTTTACATGAAATCTTTAATTTGCATTATCTTTCTTTCAAAACAACACTTAAACTTTAAGGAAATGTTACCGGATAATTGAAAAACAAATCGAAATATTGAAATATCAAAATTTTTAGCTTTAAGGCTTAAGAAAAATAATTGAATTTTTTACAATTATTATTTACAAAAGAAAAATTGAAATAACAACGACTTTCGGACGGATTTTGGATATAATAAAGTTCAAAGTCTTTCATATCCGCTTTTCAATTTTTTTAAAGCTATTATTTTATGTTGGTTGACACAAAGCCAATCGTTAGTTTGCAATTTGCATACACAATTTCAATTTTTTTGGAAAAAGAAATATAATTCGCAAAGTTACACTTTTTGATGATTATAAACCCAGGATATAGAATCAAAAAATATGTACAGAATGAGAAAGAAAAATAATTGGAAATAAAAATGAAAAAGAAAAACTTAATATCTTTTGGAACGGAAACTTTCAGGCTAAATCGGCTAAATATTATTACTGTATCTAAGAGAATAAAATTGTTGTGCATTTTAACTTTATAAATTGATTTTGTTTTATAAAAGGAGCCAAAAATTTAAATTAAAATTATTAACAATTTAATTTAAAAACATTTTTTATTGTAAAAAATCATTAGAAAACTAAATTTGGCGTGAATTAAATAAAAGCTTCTAAGCTAGGAGAAGAAATAATTCGTAGCTATATCCAACAGTGATTTGTAATGTACACAACAGCAGTTTTATATAATTCTATAATTTTTATAAAATTTTTAAAAGGAGAATTCGTCTTTTAAAGAATATTAAAAGAAATGAAATCAAATGCGATTAGGAAATATTTTGTCGACTAGGCTAATGTTACCCCTACATTCGCAGGAGTACATTCGCTTAATAGTGCGAGATATCACTCAAAGAAAATTTGATTACAGCTATAAAATGAAGTTGTTATTTGATCAAGCGAATAATGTTATCACATAAGCTATATTTTTAGATTTTGAGCCAATGGATAGAATATGCGCGCTCAAAAAACAAGTTTATTTTATATCTACGTTTAATATCTAACAGACGACACCAACTTTTTGCATTTTGAGACAGTGTATATCAACAGCAACTTCATTTTATAGACGTAACCAAGTTTACTTTGGGTGATAATTCACAAAGTAAGACAAATGCACCCTTATTGTTATTATAAATAAAACTTAAATATAGCACGAAAATAGTGAATTGAATTCACGTTTGAAAGGATTAAGTTATACGTAGGGAAGGGTAAATATAAATACGTAGGTATTTTATTTATTAATTCCGATATTTAATTATTAAATTTTAGATTATGAATTATGAACATACCATAAAATTCTTTTAAATATTTATTAATAATAATAATAATTATAATTTTATATTTTAGATAAGACATTGCAGAAAAATACATTAATTATGAATATCCATCCAATATAATAAGATAAACTTGCATCATTGCATGATATAATTATATAGCATCTGTGAAACACGAATAAATATTAATAATGTGGATTTCTATCATAATTATATTCTGTTGAAAATTATGTAAATTAGATAAAAAATAAAATTATCAAGTCAGGTAATTAAAAGAAAATACCTGAAGCTAATTTATATAGAAATTTAATTCGTTCGGGATATAAATAATAATTGTGTTTAAGAAAAAGGTATAAAAACTTCATAAAGATTAATTTTTTTTACGTAGGTAAATATTGAATAATTATAATTAATTTGATAATTTATATTTAAATAAGCTAATAATAATTATAAAATTTTATTAATCTAGACAATTCAGAATTAAAATTAAACAATTTATTAAAAATGATAATATTTAAATTAATTATTAATTCAATAAAATTTAGTTTTTTTGTTAACGGATTTAATATCATTTAATTTGTCCTAAATTTCGCTACTTACAAAAGGATAAATTTCGCTACTTACAAATTAGTTCCCCTTTCGAAACTGAAAATGTACATTATATGGAAATTCTCGTCATTTGCTCCAAGCTATCAAATTTATAATGTCCAATCTGTTTTATAGTTTGCTTCTACTTAGACTTGGGTATTTGCATAACATATGACTTTGTCCTGATATCTTCGATAGAGATGCACTGTTGTCAAACCCAGTATCTTAAAATGATTATGATGGCCATTTTTCTTTATTTATCTTTGGCCACAAAGCCCAAATAAATACGCTATAAATTATTCTAATTAATTAACCGAAATTTTAATTATTTACCATATTATAGTGGCACAATGGAAATCCTGTGCTTTCCGCAGTACCACGCTTTAGAAAATATTTGTATTTCAAATGTCGTGTACAAATTGGGACTTGAAGCAAAACTGTATGGTAAAGGAATAAGGTAAATCCTATTTCACTAAACAGGTATGTAAATTATTTTAATTTGAAAATAATCTAATATATTAAAATCCAAAAAAAATATTGTAAAATATATTTTCTAATTCAAATATTAATTGTTAAAATATTAATACTTCTCTCTTTAGGCAAATTATTTAATATATACTAAAACAATTTTTATTTAAAAAAAAGGATAACTTTCAATTTGTCAAACGTTAATTTATTAAACAGCTCTCGTTTCTACATACAATGACAGCGATTAATAACTGCCATTTTACGTTAAACCCTTAACAAAAAAAATAAAACCCCTTCTAATCAGAATATTTTCTTTTACTTGTATATTTTAAGTGAAATATTATTTTATAAAATAAATTTGCTTACAACTCAGTTAAACAACAAATTTTATTTATCCCTTTAGCGACCACCATAAACAACCCTAGTTAAACCTAATTTTAGGGATCCCATCAGATAAATATTTTTTTTAAAAATGGGTATATATAAATATACATACATATATATATATAAATAATACTAGATATATAAATTTTTATATATACATACATCCTTATTTTAAAGAAGACAATAGAGCAAAAAAAATAAACTTTATAGATTGACGGTCTTTCAGCAATAACTATAATGTCTGGAGTCTGGACACTTAATATTGTATATATATAGTTATTTATTTTACATACGTTCACATAACAATTTCATCAGGTATCAGTTCACCATTATTACAATATATACATATCGATTATGGGTTCTTCGTCATGCCAATACATTTTTAAGGCTTTTAAAGAGCTTCAATATTTCATAATCAAATATTATATACGAAAAATATACAAAGAAATACCAAAATGGCATCAGTGATGTAAATGGTTTAGCAAATTGCCGCATAATTATTTATCCGTTTGTTTGTCTGTATTTGACAGGTCTATAGCAATTTTGAAACAGAAAAAAAATGCTAAAATTTTATATGTTTAGACGTCAATACGTTTAGACATTGATGACTACAAGACTTTTTGCCTGTAGAGTATATATATTAATCCGGGTCATCCTTGTGTTGATAGAATTTACATATAGAGTTGTTCAATTACTTCTGTTTTTAATGGTACAGGTATAAGCTAGAGCGTCCTTATGTATGTAGCAAAAAAAAAATATATATAAAAATTATACTCTTCTTCTTGTTAGCTGCCTATCCACTACTAATTGTTAGCGATTACCTGAGTGAATAGGTTATATTAGTAGGTATTCCGCTTTGATTGTTGTACCTGACCCAGTTCTGATAATTCAGACCTCTATTATAACCTGTTATATAATTATTAGACAAACTTTTTTAATTTATAATTTTTTTAAATAAATAATATATACATTAATATTATGTGAAATATTGTGAAATATTTTGTTACGAATAAATTTAGCGATATAACTTTTTTTTAGAGAGATATGGGTGATTTGGGTCATCATCCATCAATTAACAATAAAAATGGTTATACTAACATACACGAAATACTCAAATGCATAATATTTTACACTTCTTCTTCATCTCTGAATTCGATATTACCATTAATTTGGAGCCAGACAAAGCATTTTCATTATTTAAATTTTATTTATCAAACAATTTTGTATTATACACTAAACAGTAAACACCTTAATTATAAAGTAATAAAGTTGTACAATTGAGATTACATCGCATTAAATCAATGTAATATATGCTTATTCTATATAATGGAGCTATATGTAACGTTTACCGCAGAATATGGAAAATGGCCCTAACTTTAAACAGCAACAAAATCGCATATAGAAACTAAAATTTCAAATATTTTATAATTAATTTAATAATCTTTAGTATCATAAAAAAAAAATGTTTTAGCCAAATGAAACCAGAGATAATACCAAAAAAAATACCTTATTATTATAAAATATATTTCAAAAATTTATCCTAAAGAGTTAAAGTAAAATCAACATTCAAATATTCTGCGTGTAAATGATTATTATATATCCGTATATGGGCAACAAGTCCTCACGTAATTTGAAGAGGGTATAAATTACTAGATATTTTATCTGACGAAAGTTTAATAGACATTTTATATATTTTGAAAGTTTCCTACACACTATTTCCCCATCTTTATCTTTAGTATCTTTATACTTTATACAAAAACATACGATAGAATTTTTTTATTTTGTTCCTTCATTTATTATTGTACATTATATCCTGTCCATATAATAAAGGATTCATTCTTTTGTAAAATTCTAACAAACGATATGGGCGCTATTTTGAATATGGTTTTACATATTAGTATATACTTATATTTATTTGTATAAGTGCTTTGTTGATTACACTGACAAAAATTTAAGTTTGTTTTTTAAACTTAAAAGTTTCTATATAGTTCCACACAGAAATTAGTTTAATAATAAGACTTCTAAGTTTTATTTAATTCATAAACTTCTTGGTGTAAATTCAAAACCAGCTAGTTTAAATTTCTATTAATTTAGTTTAAATTATAAACTTAAAAGAGTAAAACTGACAAGACATTTTTAGTTCGAAAAGTTTAATTTTTAGATATTTTTTTCTAGATTTTGTATTATGCGAGTATTAATTATAAACCCGTATAGTTTACCTAATTAAACGATTTAGTTTAAAATCAAATGAGGTTAAAGTTTAACGAAAACTAAAATATGGCAGTAGATTTACATTAAATTTTCCATAAACTTATTAAATACAGGATTGGTTTAAAATTAAACGAGCCTAAAAAAGACATCGTTTCGACATGTTTAACCGGAAAAATTCATCGAAAGTTTAAAAAATAAAGTTAAATTTTTGTCAGTGTATGTGTCTATACAAATTATATGGAATCCTTTTTGTTATATAATAAGACACATGTATAATTACAAAAAAAAAAACATTTAAAAGGCAATCTTTTGGAAATATATATACATATATACATTTAAAGGACCCTCTTCAAAAAATTAAGTTTTTCACTTAATAATAGTTTAGATTTGTAGTAAAATGTAAAACATTGTGTTGTTAGACCTACTGTAAGATATGATTTTCTTTTTAATTCATAAAACAAATTTTCTTATAGGTCATTTATTTAAGGACTCTTTTTTTAAAAAAAATTATAATATTAATTAAATACCAAAAAAATTCTTGGAAAATCATAAAAATCTTGTAAAATAAATAATATAGTTTTATGTTCATTAAAAATTAATTTAGCATAAAATTTTTGTTAACCATATTAATTTATTTTAATTATAAATTTTAGCTTATGCTAATATTTTATTAACAGATCATTTCCTTACAACCGAATAGAAAATGCAATAGTTTTCTTCACACCAAATCGATTTACAGGATACTAGATTTTCTGTCGCATTTAGTCCATATGTATATCATTTGATAGAGTTGGAATTTGGAATTGAATCAGATTATCGTATTAATGAATTATCAAGTTATTCTGGTTTAGATTTTTTTTATTAATTTGCAAGCGTTAATTAATTACAGGCTTACAGGCTATATAATTCAAAGATAGCTAAAAAAAACTACAAAGAAATTCAATTTATATAAATTTTAATCAATAATTTCCAATAAAAATTTCCATCTTAAAAATGAATTGATTAGAATTTTTAAATATATTTAATTACCTGTTATATATCTAAAATGATAAAATATAATTTAAGAAAATTACCTTAAAATTTTTCCTTAACTTAAATAATAAAATAATCTTTTTGCTAATGGTATAGTAAAAAATAAATTCACTTCCATCACCCAGGATACACCAAAGGAAACACAACTCCACAAAAAAAAATTAAGCACAAAAGAATATAAAGTAAAATAGGATTAACTATAAATACATACAGAACATAAAAACGTTAAAGATATGACCTATATTATTTATAAATGTTCATTATAAGATTTGTCCAGGATAATCGTATATGATGATAATAATATGGTGATATCTTTTGATGATTCTTTTTATGATAATGATAATTATACAGAGTGATTCTTTAACAAAACAAACTGTAATAGCATTGAATATTTAAATAATCTTATATCTATGAATTATATCTACTATACTCGTATATATACGAGAATCTGGTTATCTGGTTGTGAAATTTTATTATAATTATTGCGGTGGTTTTAATGTTAATTTCTTCTAATCCAATTTCAGGTTAGAATTTACTTTTTCTGTTAAATTTTCTAAAAAAATAAAAACTATTACCCATTACATTTTTACTAATAAAAATTTCAATTTTTCTTAAATTTAAATAAAATAATTAACTTCTTCATTCATTTTGTGACAACCCAGATGTAAGCTTACCGCTTCCTCTTTCTACAGATTAGAGATTTCCTGACTATTTCTTATATATATTCCGAATTATAGGTTTTTTTTATAAATGACTGAGCAAAATGCTATTCATTAGTTGTTTCAATTCGAGCGTCATACTTTTCAGGATATGAAGTAGTGCTTTAGCACCGTTTTACTATCACACATTCTCGTAAACTATAGTATATATGACAATATCTACGATCCATCTCGTGGCGTTTAGCTTATGTATGGTTTTCTTTGGACATTAACTATTCTAATTAAATATTTTAATTTAATTCGTATTTCTAGTATTAATCGTAAGTATTTATCTGAAAATCACATTATATAGTTAAAATTTGTTTTATGAGGTGCTACACATTACCACTAGGTTACTATCTTTCTTATATTTACATAAAATTTGCATATGATTTGCACATAAATTATTTCTTTACCTAAATTTAATTGAACAATTAATTTTTAAAATTATATTCTTCTCTAAAATTAATCAATTGGGAATATAATTTTCAATATCATAAATAAATTTATTTTAAAAAATCTTTCAACAATTCTATTTCTATGATTACTCTGCTAAGATCTATGGATCTATCTTACTATTTTTTTCATTTGAATTCCTTTGGGCTGTAACTAACTTCCAAGCTATTTGTGAACCATATATCCTATTTAATTGAATTCAGTGATAGTAAGAATATATTTCCTCGGCATCAATTACCAACAATTACTGATATATTCTACTAAATTCATATAATTAAATTCTAATTTTTATGATAAATCTGAAATGTATTTTATTTGCCAATTTTAATATTATCTTTTAATGTAAAAACTATAAAGAATTTATATAATTTATTAACAAACAAAAATTGACGGTAATATGTAGTTTTCAGTACCAATTCATTATAAATGACACATATTTTTTTTAAAAAAATATTTTATTGATCTATAAGTTAAATACATATTAAAAATTATCATAAAAACTAGAATTTAATTATATGAATTTAGTAGAATATATCAGTAATTGTTAGTAATTGATGTCGGTGAAACAGAATTTGAATTAAACCAAAATGTTGGTAATAAATGTAAAATGATTTTGTTTTGACAACATAAAACAATATACGAAAACTTTGCATGTCCAACCCTACTTACATTAATCTTTCGACTATTAAAGTCAGCCTTAGTACAAACATATAGTCAGTCTACCGCACAGGCTATTGAATTTGAAGAAAAAAAATACTACAACAAAAATTCTATTATTATTATATGACTATGGGTTTAAATAAACCAAACCAATCTTAACAAAATTTATATACAAGAGCCAACGAAAAAAAACATAAAAATATAAATTATATTACTATAGATAGAGCTACCAAAAAAAAAAAAAAAACTTATAAAAAAAACTCATTGCTTCAACAGGAAAGAATCATGAAGCCAAGACAGGACTATAAATTTAGCAACGCTCTTCGGTTTATTTATTTTCTATTATAAATCCAAAAACAAACAAAAAAAAAATAATAATAATAATAGCATCCGAGTTTTCCACGACCAGTATTGCTAGCTCTAGCTTGTACTTCTTTTTCTTAATATGTATTATTATTTTATTTTTTTGTGTGTTGCTAATGCTACTGCTTTGGCAAGGATATTTATCCTTTCTTGTTTGTTTTTTTTTGTTGCTATAATGGATTTTGTTGGTATAATAAGAATAATTTTTTTTTTTTTTTTTGGACTGAGTTAAAAAGTAGGTTCCTTTTTGGCTTCATATAAAAAGACAATATAAAAAAAAGAGGTAAAATTTGTTATAGCAAAAATAAAAATTGTCAGAAATTTATTTATGAGAATAAAATATTTTTTATTTTTTATTATTTATAAATATGTAATCTATATAAAAATTAATTTATGGTTTTGTAAAAAAATTTCACAATTCAATAACGTTTCATAATTAAATTTTTATTGAATTAAAGAAAAACTTTTATTATGACATAGATAAAAATTACATAAAAAAAAACATGAAAAATAAAAACTTGTGGAAATTTTTTATTATGTTCTAAAGTTATAAAGATATCATCTTAATTGCCATAGTAACAGATCTGCATTAAAAACACTGCTAAAAAAGATATATAATATTATGGTCATTAGCAGATTAAAACTTTATTTCTGTTCTAAAGGATCCTTTTTTTTGTTTTTTGGATTATGAAAGAAAATTTATTAAGAATTTATTTTAATTTGGTATAATTATTTTTATAAATTATTTTAAAACTATATAAACTTATGGAAATCAATTATACATTTTATAAGTTAATTGTTAATTAATTTTATATGTCAATAAAAAATATATAAAATTTGTTTCGAATTACGAAATCTAATATTTTCCAAATTTGTATATCTAAGGCCTTGGTTACATAGTTTCGATTCGTTCAGTAAAGTCAAATTTCATGTCTTCATATATTTTGTATGGGAAATCGATTGAGTGGACACATAGATGCGATCGGAACAAATCGAATCAAAAGAGTTTAGTTTAGAACAATTGGAACTTTTGCGATTCCAAACTGAAGGAAATGTCAAATTAATACCAAAAAAAAAAAGAATAAATTTGGGATTTACTTTAAAAAAATATAATTTAGAATTTAGACTAACATATTAATCGATTGCAATCGATAGCTATGTGTTCAGTCTACTTAACCAGTCGAATCGAATCTAAACTGAACTGATCGGTACATTGCAGCCCTGGCTTAATCCCGATAAAATGGAAGTAATATTATCAAGCCAAATATTTACAACAAATGTTCATACTTTGAGCTGCCTCAAAACTATTTTTTATTATTTGTGAAAGCATGAATGTATTTATGTAGGAATGTGATGTGAACCTACTTATTAAATAAGGAAGATTGAGTAAGGAATTACTCCAAAATTGAAAATTCATCTATTGAATAACGAAAAGTAATTTACTTGGAGTGATTACTAACAATGACTAATAAATAATAATTACCAACAAAGCGAAATAATTAAAATAAGTGAATGAAAATGACTAATAATAAAATATTATTTTAGATATATTTTAATTAGAATGTTAATATTAACTCACATATTATTCTATTAAAGAGCCATACTTAATTTTAAATTTAAGATACTTTAAAACATTAAAAATTAATTTAAAAATATAACATTCATTTTGAAAAATTTAATAAAATTACTCTACATTAAAACATTATAAATTTAATAATTAAGAATAAATTACATTTATTTTATTCATTATTATTTAATAAACATTGAAAATTTCCTAAACGTAAATTCATTGCATTTGGATGCGCATCGTTACAGACAACAACATTGTAACATCCTTCGCAATAATCTATTTCGAATTCTTCATATAATAGAACAATAGAATCTTCTTCATCAGAAGATACCTCACTAATATATCCTTCATCGGACACTTCACTGCTGATTGAATATTCCCAAAAATCAAATTCATCTAGATCTAGTTCACTATTATTTGCATCAATTGATTCACTGATATTTGCTGCAATTGGTACACTATTATTTCTGCCATCACAATTTTCTGCAATTGGTACACTATTATTTCTGCCATCACAATTTTCTGGTTCATTTAATTCAATTTTATCATGTTGATTGTCTGTTGATTCTCTGTTTTCAATATCTTGCTGAATCTGACCAATGATAAAGTTTTGTTCCTCTTCTTCTACAATTTCATTCATATAATAAGTTGACAATTCATTTTCCGTTGCAAAAGGGCCATGTATTTCGGTGATACTGGTATTTTCAATTGCGAAAAGTCCTTCATAATAACAATACCAGTAAAAGTTATTATTGTTATCCAAAAGCAAATAAATTTCCATTTGCCGAAGCTTATTAATTTCATTTGATGCCGTTGAATCCATAATAATTTTGTTTTCCTTATGGAATATATTAAAATGTTCTTCCAGTTCGGAATAATCTCCAAACCAATTACAAAACGGAATACGACAAATAGTCGTTAATTGTTTAGCGTAATCTACAACTGACATTTTGAATTATAAAAAATTAAGTATTGACGTTCACTGTTAAAATTATTAATTAAAACTGATGAAGAAATTGAAGCAGCAAGATTTTATATAGTAATTTTTTTTTGTTTGAAAGGTATTTAAAACGTAATTAGCTGTACGGCATTTGACCCTATAGGTAAATTTCATTTGTTTCAGATTGATGTAACAAAATTGATCTTACAGGTAAATTTCGCTTGATTCTAAAAAATGTGAAATTAAGAGGTAATAAGAGCCCATGATTCATAATTTACATAGAATTATTGTAATAAAGATTAAAGGAACTTAATAATTAAGGTAATTTTTTTGTCTTGGTAATTAATTTATAGAATTTGCAAAAAAAAATCATTAGTAAAATTAAAATTAAATTTCGAAGAAATTATTATTTTTATTAAATGACAAATTTTTTTCAATATAATTGTATCGATATTTATAAATATTTTTAAATTAGAGTTATATAATACGACAAATAGTCGTTAATTGTTTAGCGTAATCTACAACTGACATTTTGAATTATAAAAAATTAAGTATTGACGTTCACTGTTAAAATTATTAATTAAAACTGATGAAGAAATTGAAGCAGCAAGATTTTATATAGTAATTTTTTTTTGTTTGAAAGGTATTTAAAACGTAATTAGCTGTACGGCATTTGACCCTATAGGTAAATTTCATTTGTTTCAGATTGATGTAACAAAATTGATCTTACAGGTAAATTTCGCTTGATTCTAAAAAATGTGAAATTAAGAGGTAATAAGAGCCCATGATTCATAATTTACATAGAATTATTGTAATAAAGATTAAAGGAACTTAATAATTAAGGTAATTTTTTTGTCTTGGTAATTAATTTATAGAATTTGCAAAAAAAAATCATTAGTAAAATTAAAATTAAATTTCGAAGAAATTATTATTTTTATTAAATGACAAATTTTTTTCAATATAATTGTATCGATATTTATAAATATTTTTAAATTAGAGTTATATAAAATCGGTATTAAAAATGGTAATTTAATAAATTATTCTACAGTAATTCTACTGCAACTTGTGCCAATATATCCCAACTAAACTAAAGTACCAAATTTCATTAGATTTAATGATGACATCTTTATAATTTTACAATAATATCTAACAATTTTTATAAATTAATAAATTTATCCTTCAATTTAAAGAATATTTTAAAATATATTTTTAAATTTTTATTGATTAAATCAAACCTTAAATTTCAAATTTTTTGTATAAATGAACAATATAAAATCAAAATTAACATAATTTAATCATAATAAAAAATGAAAGAAAAATATTTTCAGAATTTATTACAATATCATATAAAATATTAATATTTAGTATTTTATTGTCCTTTGTATATAAAGGACATATTTTCCTTATAATTCATTCTATCCAAATAGAATATAAATTAACTTATTGTAATATTTTTTCTAAATTATATGAAGAGAAAATATCAAAAATAAATCATAAAATATTAATGGAAATCCCTTTTTAAAAAAAATAACTGAATTTTTAATGTCTTATATTTGTTTTTGTCATATAATTTACAATCAAAATGAAATCAAACTAATACATAACTTTTAATACAAATAGTTTTCAATTTTCAAATTGATAAAAATAAAAAAAAAAATAGATAAAAAAAATCATTTTTTATCCAAAGAATTCACTTAACCCATACTCCACCTTTCCATTAAAACATTAAAATGAAATTTATAAAAATGTATCTTTCCTAGTAGCAACTCAGATCTAAAACAATATGTCCCGACAAGAGAGCATATAAAATTATTGGTCGTTTGAAATCCTATTATACTTGGTAATATTACCCAACTTCTCCGAAACCATTTAATTTACTTTTCACATTTCGCATTATTTCGTTTTTGAAAATCAATTTTTTTGAGGAAAATAAGGAAAATTTTTAACTGCTTTGAACGATGAATGAAAAATAAAAAAAAAAAAAGTTTATTATTTAATTTTTTTTTTATATAAAATAACCGAAAAGTTAACAAACTCATGATTGATAAATATTTAAAGAATACCAACAAAGCGAAATAATTGAAATAAGTGAAGCGTTTCGGTTCATGAAATATTTGAATTGTTCCCAGATGGCTGGTTGCTGCTCCTTGCTGTAATCAGCGACGCGTATCCTACCTACTTCAATTTTGATTCAGGTTTTTTATGTTATTATTACTTTATACATTCTACGATATTGTTATGCTTTAAATGATAGGGGGTGGCGAGAACTGAAAAAATGTGTATATATAAACCTTGAATATATTTAAAGGAAAATAAAAAATGTAGTCTGATAAAATATGCGTTAATGCTAAATATTAGGAAAACTTTTATATCGAATTTTTATTTAATTTTTTAAGAAATATCGAAGATTAAAATGTTACACATTTGTTATATACTTACACTTTAATGCTTTAATCATATAAAATCATTATCTATTTGTAATATTATTAATTCAATATTCTTATAAAATTTATTCTACGGATAATATTACACGAGTGGTAAGCTTATTTTTTATGGGTTCCATGCTACTACACTGGCGGTTTCATTGCTGTGGAAAACCTCTCAGTTCTTTTAAGTATATACGTGCATAATGACAAAATCCGAGCAAAATGACAAAATCCTTGGAATCCGCTATCGAATAACTTTAAAGAATTTATCGAATAATTTCCCACTGCAGTTTTTATGCTGAATGCTATATCTGTATTTTCTGTCCCTGTCAATTGCATCGTAAAATGTAAAATCTAGAATGATAGTTATATCATCAGATCATGTTTATTTAAATAATCAGTAATGATCATCAGACAAGTGAATTTTTTTAAAAAAAAAATCCGATGCAGGAGAACAACTCGTGTACTATTACCCTAAGTGTCACAAAATACCAGACTGTTTTCACAGATTTTTTTTTTTTTGTTTTACAGAAATCAACTAACAATCGTCTTTATCCAATCAAGAATATAATGTCCTTCAAAAAATAAAAAAATGATATTTTGTAGACTGACTTCCTTTCCTTCTTTCGTTCGAATCGCATAAAAAACATTATAATTTTTTTTTTGTTGCTATTAAACCGACAATATTCTGCTCATAAGAAAATTAGCTTTTATTGTTCCAAAAAAAAAGTTTTTTATTATATTCAGGAATATATGTATATATGTATATCATTTATAAGGATAAAAGGATATTTAAAGAAAAATGAAGAAACCTTGAACGACGATGACAAATATTTAATGAAAATCAACAATTTAGAAGAATATTAAAAGTGGTGGTGATGGTGTGTTGTTATATTTGCATTTGTTTTACATTTTGTATTTCTGTAATGCTTTTCATTACAGAAAATAATATAATTCTCTATACACTGAAATCAATTTTCAAGTAAATCTAGTTATTAAATTAAAAATCATTGCAATATTTTTAAAGTATGTACACAATTTCTTTAAAATAAAATATTATTTTTATAATGAAAACTATAAGCTAAATTAATTGTCCTCCAATGTGTAGGAAATATCCTGAAGTTTTGTCGAATTATAGACTTTGTGAAGTTATATGAATTATCAATAAAAAAAATATTGGACTCAATTGTCAAAATCCATTAATTAAAACATATTTATTCAATTTTGTTTGTTTCTTTGTGTGTTCTAGTTTGTATTATTCCCTTCTTTACATAGGTCTAGTTCTTTCTGGACATTTCATATAACCGATCATTAACGAAGAACAATTAATTGATTTTTAGTGGAATAATTAATACCAATATTAAAGTACCTATATTCTGTTAAGAAAATATGCGTCTCGGTTGGGCCTATTAACAGAATCCTAGTACACAGGTTGTGGCCGAGGTTGATGAAACCGTGGAACATCTTCTATGCCGATCCCATGCGGTACATAATTAACGATTTAAACATCTGGAACATCATTTGTTGACGGACTTGATAGAAGCAGGTAACTTTAAACCGGCTAGGGCTAACTCATTCGTTAAAACTGTCGCATGGGTCGATGGGCTGAAGACTTAATCGACCGTCGACGGGGGTACAACGGGCCAATAGACTCAAGTGTGTGAAGGACTTTGACTCCATCACTCCTCGCAAACAAACCGATCATATTGAATATTATGTATATGCCAAAAATGGAAAAAATATAACATTTCGGAAGGACTTTCCGTACATCATACATAGTACTTATATAAATATTATATGATCTAACAAATAAAGAAATTTTAAATTATATTTTATTGCCGTTTTAACTGCCATCAAACAAAAAATCCATTACAACTAAGTTAATTTCTTTTAAGTTCAATAAAAATTCATATCATTTTTTTTTCTTACAGTGTAAATTAATTTTTTAATGAAAATCTCATAAGAAAATCCTATCTTCAATATTTTCTATAATATATTGGAGTCGTTTCTATGTATATAATATAGACGACTTCTCGACTAACAGTAGCATAAACGGCGGCAGTAGTTACTATGTATTTTGTATAGCAGCATTTAATACTTCCTCCTCATTTATCCTTTCTTAAAAAATTTCCTTATGCTATATAGCTATGCACACGCTATCTATGATTTTTTTTTTTTTTTTTTTTTATATTTTGTATATAAATAAGTTTTCTTGTAAATCAATCCTTGATTTTGAATAATGTCATGGCATATACATACAACAAACGATGTTGAATGATTTTCACTTTATAGGCTTTTGAACAAAGTAATTTTAATTTTATTGTTAAATGAGAAAGTGTTTGCCAAAGGCGGGCGTGTAATTTTATGTTTATTTTTTTTTATTTTAGATATAATATTTATTTAAGGAAGAAAATAATCAAAAGATATTTTTTTTTTATTTTTGTAGAGAGAGTAAAGTACAAAGTCGTCACAGTTTTACATTAATCTATTATATTATAATATAAAATTTAAAATGTTTTGGCTATTTTGGTATATAAAATTTCGTCAGTCAGATATAATGATTGGTTTTAGAAGTGTGGAAGGAAAATTAGAAAATCGCTTAACAATTCATTAAATAATGGAATGAGTTTTAACCAATGATTAAGTTGAATTTTCAATTTATGATGCTGAATGCTAAAGGTTATTTGAGCAGCGAAAATTTATATTTAGTAGAGTATAAATAACTATAAAAATTATTTTATGATTAATCGGTAGTAAAATAAAAAATAATTATTAATAATTTTTTTTTTTTTTTACTTTCTGTCATTTCAAATTTAAATATTTAAGAATATATACATAAAAACAATTTTATTATTATTATTATGAAGAATTATATAACATTGACGTTATCCACATTCCTTCGTAACAACCAAAACCAACACCAAATCCAACTAGTGTTGGTTTTGTAACAACCAAAACAAAAAAAATTGTAAAAATTTATGTCTTTAGTGTTGCCTGTTAATGAACTACACCATCACTTAACATACCAACAATAACAAGGAAAAATAATATATAATTTTTCGGTGTTGTATACTTGAAAATTTTAATATTAAGGATAATAATCGAAAAATTTATATCCAAAGGGAATCGAGGAATATGGAATATAATTTTTTTTTTTTTTTTGTAATGCTCTAGCAAAATATATTTATAAACAAAAGATAAAGTATCTGATTAGAATTTGTTGCTTTGTCAGTAAAAATAACATAAAAATAAATTTTATAAGGACATGAATAATTTTACATTTTTATACATATTTATAATTACTGTACTGTTTTATATAACAACATTTCTATATGTATATATAAATGAAAAGGCACAAAGGACGATTAGGTTACATAATAATGTAATGGCTTTAAGAGAATATCCTGTGTAGAAAATGTGATAAGACATGATTTCATATTTTGATAAATAAAAAATAAAATAAAAAAAAATATCAACAAAATTAATGTATATAGGACATACCAAAAAAAAAAAAAAAACCTTAACCAACAAAAAAAGATGAAAAATATTAAGATTAGAAAATTTCAAATTAAGGTAATTATGTCTTTACGCAGTATAATAGAGTCAAGGAAATTAAAATTATTTTAATTATGTTGACCCTTTTTCCCCCTTTAAAAATATAATAAAAATAAAAATATTATTTAATATAATTTATAAACAAAAATGTTTTTTAATATTTTTCAATTTCCAAAATTCAACCAAAAAATTTGTTGACCTCAATTTTGACATTTATTCATTTTATTTGAGAGTTCAAGAAGTTTTTGTTTTGACAAAATTGTATAGCAAGTTTATATACCCGTCGAAATTAATAGTGATAATAATTGTTCCCAATCAAGAGTTGAAATATTAATTATACATATAAAGAATACACGATATACGAAATTATAGAAATTATAATTAAGAGGTTTCAAGTAATTTACTTATCAAACATTAATATTAAAATTTACTTTACTTAATAATCCTTGTTTTTATATCATTTTCCTCGAAAATTTGAGTCATTTAAGATATTTTCTATAATAAAATAAGTATAAATAATAAAAATTTAAAAAATTCAGCGTTAGTCCCAACGATATAGAATATATGGATATGGATGGAGCCTAAAGATAAAAAATTGAAGCCACGCCGGGTATAGTCGTCTCGCTTTTTTGCTAACCAACCTGTCAAAATTTAAAAATTTGTAATAAGCGACGGACTAGGTTTTTATTTTAATCCGGGCCTATGGAATTATGAAATTATTTATATATAATAATTCAATATGTAAAAATTTTTGAAAAAAGTAAATAAAAAATACTGAATATTATTTGTAGAAAAATATTAAAATGCGTTTTCCTTCTTGATATTTAAATTATAACAAAATAACTACAGATGCATCAAATATGTCTTTTACCTCCAGCAACAAAAAATAAAAATAAAATTGAAATTAAAGGTTAATAAAAAGAGTTAAGCGAAAACAAGAACTACTAATATTCCTCATAACAAAGTAGTAAAATTTAATTTATATAAATATATTTACATAGAAAAATATAAAATAATTATATTTTGCAAACACAGACTGCAGATGTACTTCATTATCTGCCGATGTAATCATATTTATGAAGCATGAACAATAGGAAATATTGAAATAATTACAGTATTTTAAAATTTTATTTAATTATTCATATTTCTCTTTATAAAAATTAATAGACTAAATAAAAAAGAACCGACCCTGGTATAAAAATTATCAGCTGATATTTTGACAAGAAATTTCGTCGGATGAGTTTAGAAAAGATCGTTGGACATCAACTCAGTTTCGACTAAAATTTATCTAATTATCAAAAAAGAGTGCACACAGTAATTTAATTTTAATTTTTACGATTAGTAAAAACTTTTTATCAGATTTAATTATGCTCCTATCCATATATTCAAGTACCTAATTCAATAGTCAATAAATATGAAAATGGCATATGAGGTTTTTAAGAATTCGGTAGACGATTTGATTTTGACAGGTTGGATAGCAGAAGAAAAGGAAGTAATTTTTTCACGGCTTCATAAACATTTTTTTTGATATATGGAATTTACTATGAGTTAAAAAGAGATGGAACATTTATGCTCCCTCCATATATTCTAATTCGTTGGTTAGTCCCATCAATAAACACAGAACACCAGAATCTAATTATGTAAAATATTACAAAACAAAATTCATTTACAACACCGCAAAAATAGAGAGAATTGATAATTTTATGTTAAAAGTAGTGAGAAACCACTTCAACAAAATAAAAGATATAACAAACAATGAATTAATTTATCAAGCATATTACCCAAATAATTTATATTTTGACCAAACAATGATAAATGGACTTATACCTCCAGAAGCATTTATATATCTTGACAGTAAAAATGATATTCAAAATGAAAATGGATTGCCAATTTTATATCATATAAATAGACGCGCAACAGACTTAAAAATTTTATATCAGCCTAATAACATAAGTTATAATAATTTAAAATACAATCTAGAAATAACAGAAAAAGATACAAATTACTATATTAAACAATTAAATAAATATTGGTAGAAAGAAAATACATAATAAATTATGTAAATATAAATGTTTATGTTTGTTCATTTTATTGTAGTTATAGGGTCCTAGTTTTGTAAGTTTTAACATAAATATATACAGTATATAATTGGAGTTTTTGAGAAATTTTTAATCCAAAATTTAAATTTAAAAAATAAATCTTTTTTCTATAAAAAATAATAAAAATTTTCGAAATAAAATAAATTTAATAGCTAATACTAATAAAAATCATAAATTAGATAAAATATACTACTAAGAACTTGTATAGAGTCAATAGTGTAAAAAAAAACCTTATAATATTTTCTTAGCTTTAAGAATTTTTTGTAATGAATAAATAATTGATTATAATAAAGCACATTAAAAAAAAAAAAGTCCCATCAATTTTCGTAGTCAAGTTCATTGAAATTTTTTTTTTTTTTTTTTTTTGTATTTCTGAATTTTATGACACCAAAAAACAAGTCTAATTTTATCATTTTTATTCATTAACGTTGAAATAAAATGTTTATCATAATAAACTATAGAAAATAATTTTTACTACAATTTTTAATATTTAAAATAGGTATAAACATTCCGAAGATATGAGAAATAAAAACTAAAATAAAATTTGAATTTAATATAAATTGAATAATTAAAGTATAAATAATTCTATAGTACTTTTAAAAACAGTGTTCTTAATTTTATTGTATATCCACTTAATAAAATGAGCTATATTAAAGTCTCTGTTATCTTGACCAAAAATAGAATAACTAATTTACGATTCCATTTAATTGCCTGCTGCAAGATTAATAATAGTAATAATAATAATAATAATAATAATAATAATAATAATAATAATAATAATAAGAATAATAATAATAATAATAATAATAATTATAATAATAATAATAATAATAATAATAATAATAATAATAACAATAATAATAATAATCATAATAATAATAATAATAATAATAATAGTAATAACATTAATAATAATAATACTAAGAAAAATATTACTGGTAAGGATGATAATAATAATAATAAGATTAACTCTAAAATTTATACTAATGTTAAGCCTAGAGAAACTATAACTAAACATGATAATAATAATTACCAAAATTTTGTACAGGGTCAAACTTTAAATCCCACGACCTACACCATTTCTGTCCCGAATGCGACCAGTGCCTATGTCAGTACTGATTCGAATCCTATTGATCCCACTGATCCCAATATTAATACTAATAATCAGACTCCCATTAACGATCCTCCAATCTCTACAATTTCTAACGTATCGCCCTTTTCTTTTTCTAAAACATTGTCCAAAAATCTAAAGAAATTTTCAAACTTTATTCAAGAACCATTCCTAAACCCACTTATTCCAGTCCGTGATATACCACATACTTATAATAACAGTTCTAATAATATCACTTTTCAACCTACTAATATTTTACCTAACAAATCAACTATATCTTTTATAGACCCACTTTTCCCTCCTAGCGTTAAAATGACAATAAACTCGGCTGATAGCATCGAGAATCGTTACTTATTATCCCGTCTGAGAGATAATAGGATTTACAATAATGTACGACTCTATCTTGCCTTCTTATGTCATCAATCTAATACAGTTTGCATTGAAGGCAAAACAAAAACAAACGTGCTAATAGCAATCCAGCAAGAGGGATTACCAACCGATGTTGATACTTTACGTAGGTTATATTACAGTTTCCACGATAGTTTCGGTGTCTCTCCTGAACAAGTCACATCTGATCTCTCCTCTTATTCTTCTCACTTAAGTTCTAAGAGAATATCATATCTTCAAAAATCCCGAGAAGATAATGATAAGTATTTTCGGAGCCTACAAAAAAGAAAATCTAAACCCTGGCACTAAACCTAAACCCACTTCATCACTACGTTTTTTTTACCATAACTGCGGAGGAATCAGAGGTAAACTAAATTCTCTTTTTATAAATGCTAATTCCTCACCCTTTGATATTATAGTAATATGTGAAACTTGGTTGAATGACTCTTTCACTAATGCAGAAATCCTAAGTAATGACTGGACAGTTTACAGGTGTGATCGAGACTATATCTCTACTGGTCTTACAAGAGGTGGTGGTGTTCTAATCGGAGTGCGTAATACCTTTACTCATGAAATAGTATATACATCTCGCTCACAGTCTTTTGAACACACATTTATTAAACTTAGAATTGATAATAAGTTAATATTTGTTGGAGTAATTTATATCCCTCCTAATTCGGATGATACTGTTTATAGTGAATTTTATGAATCTCTCCTCTCAATTATTTCTACTCTAGACGAAGTTGACGATATTTTTGTGTTTGGTGATTTTAATCGCCCTAAATTATCCTTCATTATCGACGAACTAGACAACCATTTGCTTCCTGTAAACTTTACCGATGACATAGACTTTTCGCTCATTGATAATTTTTATGGAAATGACCTACAGCAGATAGTAAATTCTCCTAACAATAATGGAAGATGGCTTGATCTTATTTTTTCTAACAACTATGACAACGTGGTTGTTGATATTGCTACTGATGCTGAAAATCTTTTCACTAACACACAGCATCATAATGCATTAGTTGTTGAACTTAAAACCACTGATACTTTTTTTATTAAATCTTACAATAACAAAGTGGTATATGACTTTAAAAATGCTGATTTTGATAATATAAATTCAGCTCTTTCTGCTATTGACTGGACTGAATTGTTAGCATATGGTGACTTAGATTCTATTGTCTCATCCTTTTATTCTTCAACTTTTAGAATAATTGATACTTACGTTCCTAAGATGGTTAAAAAAGATAAGTTAACTGAGCCATGGTTAGATAAAAATCTTAGAACTCTACGAAATCGCAGAAATAAATTATATAAAAAAATTAAAGAACTTATTAATCCGAACCTGGATTTAATCCGTGAGCATAATGAACTTGCAACAGAGTTCTCTACTATTCGCGTTGTTCTTATGATTCCTATATTAATATACTTGGACAAGACCTTTTAACACACCCAAAAAAAATTTTCGATTTTGTAAACACCAAACGTAAATGCTCAGGATATCCATCCACCATGTCAAAGGATAACACTTTCTCATCAAATCCTAGTGATATAAGTGACATGTTCGCTGATCGATTCAGCGAATGTTATAGGCCCACAACAGATTTAACAGATACTTCATCTATAAGTGACGACCAAAACACTATTTTAAATACAATATCTATTTCAGATGAGGAAATACTTAATGTGTTAGGTAGTATTGATATTAATAAAGGTCCTGGGCCTGACTTATTACCCCCACTTTTTCTAAAGAAATGCGCTGATCAGCTGTCTGCACCACTAAAACTTATCTTTAATAAATCCATCTCTTCAGGAACATTTCCGTCTGCCTGGAAATCTTCTCACCTCACTCCTATATACAAAAGTGGTGATAAGGCCAACGTCGATAACTATAGAGGTATTGCTATATTATCTACTATACCAAAAATTTTTGAAAAAATTATATGTGATAAAATGACGTCAATTATCAATCCAATACTCAACGAGCAACAGCATGGTTTCAGAAAAGGTCGCTCTACCACCACTAATCTAATGGTTTTTACTTCTGAAGTGCTGATTAACATGGAAAAAGGTCACCAGATTGATGCTATCTACACTGACTTCAGTAAAGCTTTTGATCGTGTTGACCACAGCATCCTTATCTCTAAATTGAAAAAAATCGGAGTGGCAAACCCACTTTTAAAATGGATCACTTCTTATCTCAGTGGTCGAACTCAATCGGTTAAATTTCAAGGGTTTATTTCCAAAGAAATATCAGTTTCTTCAGGTGTTCCTCAAGGTAGCCACCTTGGCCCTCTAATATTCAATATCTTACTCCATGACCTATCTGAAATATTATTTGACATTCCACATATTTTGTATGCTGACGATCTAAAAATATATTATATAATAACTAAACCTTCTGATGTACAATATTTAGAAAGTAGACTAAAAATACTTGAGAGCTGGTGTAGAGTTAACAAGTTGGACCTTAATGTTAGTAAATGTCACGTCATTAGTTTTTCAAGAAAGAAAACTACTATTATACACGCCTACGATTTAAATGGTACTCAACTTAACCGTGTAACTCAAATTAATGACCTCGGGGTTTTGTTGGACTGTAAGCTGAATTTTAATCTTCATTATGACAGAATCATTTCCAAAGCCAATAAAATGCTGGGTTTTATTAAAAGAAGAGCCAAAGAGTTTAAAAATGTGTGGGTGACTAAATCCTTATATTGCACCTTAGTACGATCAATTCTTGAATATGCCTGTCCGATTTGGTTACCATATTTCCAGGTGCACAGTGATAGAATAGAGTCTATTCAAAAAAAATTTCTTCTTTTCGCTCTTCGGGACCTGCACGACCCACACGACTATAATAATTTACCAACGTACCCTTCTAGACTTAAATTACTTGAACTGACTTCACTTTCCTCTAGACGCGACCTACTAGTAGCTTGTTATACTCTCGATGTCTTGAATAACAACATAAACGTTAGTTTTATATCTAACAGGATAATACTTAACAATGACATAAGACAAACAAGACATACATCCCTACTTAAGGTTTCTGCTCATCGTACGGAATATGGTAAAAATGAACCTATCAATAGATGTTGTATGATTTTCAACCAATATAGTTCCTGCTATTCCCCAACTATATCTAAATTTGCCTACAAATCCAGGCTTCGCAACATCTTGAAATAATCAAATTACTATTATATCCCTTAATATCCCTATTTTTTTTTTTTTTAAATCCATTCTAATACATATCAACCCTAGTTTATTACAATTTATTTTGTCTAAGTATTTTATAATCTTAGATTTTGTATTGTTAAATAAATAAATAATTAAATTAATTTTAAGTTTATAATTAAGAAACATTATTTTTTGTTAATAGTAATAAGTAAATAATTTATAATTTTTTATTATTATCATTTTTGTAAATGTTAATATAATATAATAATTTTATTTGTATAATTAAATGTACCTTGCTTGGTAAATAAATAAATAAAATAAATAAATAAATAAATAAATGGATTTTGTCAATAACTCAAATACTTTAGTTTTATTAGTTTTAAATTAAAATCTGACACATATAGTTGTTTGAGAAGTTGCTCCATATAGTAATGATAACTGCCAAGTATTGTGAATGAAAATTTCCAAATATTTTAACTATATGTCGAAAAATGTATTAGCTCTATATTTAAAAATTCCAAATTATATCAAATTTATTCCAAATGTCCTTCAAATCCGAAATTTTATAGAAAATATTGTCTTGAGCTACATGTCAAATTTTTATTCCCCCTTCTAATTTTCGAGCTGATCATAATTTATAAGCTCGCACTCTCTTGAAGACAATACGAAGAATAAGGAACCAGTAATTGTGATATATGGGTTAAATTTGATGAGTTGAGTAATACATTTCATGGAACCAGTTACTAGTTTTATTGGTTTTGAAAAATAAATCCATACCAACTATTCCGTACATTCCTGAATCCGGTATTTTACAATCAAATTAATATCAAAATTGATTATTTAATCGACATATTAACTCCGAGTAGTTAGACTATGTATATTTAAAAGCTTCTTACTAATTAACAGTAACGCCTATTAATGCATGGCACACAAGAGTATTTAGTGACAGCTTACAAAACAATTTAAAGTTTTGGCAAAATCACAATTTTCTATTACTGAAAATCTTAATTTCAATCTGCAAATCACATATGAGGTTAATATGAATTAAGCATTTTTTATAAACGTGAATAATAAAATTGTATATTTTTCTAACAAAGACAATTTTATAATTTAGTAATTATTGTAATAAATTATATAAAAATTCAAATATAGAAAAGAAAAATCCTTAAACTACAAATATAATTGCTGGTTTTCTTTAAAATGAGAATGAAACATTCAAAAAAAGTGATTATAATCATGAATTATTTTAATTTTTCTTATCTATTCCACCTTTTTCTAATTAAAAAGAAACAAAAGGTCTAATTTTCAAGATTGTGTGGCAAAAGAATGAAAAAAATTATTTCGAAACACCCAATTTTTTTTCTTCTTCTTTTTAATTTCTCTTTAGTATAGCCTACCTACACCATACACTATCTTTTCTATATAGCATGCTGAAAAAAATTCATGGGACCTAGTCATATACACTCAGTACAGTATTTCTATATCTACATTCTTATTTATAGCTAAAAAATATAACTTTTTTTCGTACCATGTCATTGCATATCATATAACCAACCAGTAATATATAAAAATCCTTGTAGATATTTTTTAAAAATGTAACCTCCACACTCATTTACTCCTAATGGTATTTGCATTTTAAGTACTAATAAATGTTAATTACATTTTTTTCCTCACTTGCATTATATTCTTTATTTTTTTATTTTTTTTTTGTATTTTGATACCAGAGGGAAAATAAAAAGGATACGAGGTTGTGGGCTGGTTACTTTTTGGGGTTATATGATTTTTTTTTTTATTATTTTTAATTAGAGAATTGTTTATACAGGTTTTAACACCCTACATTCTAGCGTTTTTTTTTTGTGTTTGTATGTAAATAGTAATTTTTACTGCAATATATTTTTCTAGTTTACCTGATGGCTGGACGATGTAATATAGTATAGAAGAGTATACTGGTAACTTTATGGGCATTATTGGTCTGGTCATTTTTTTCAGCCTGAAAATATGCAATATTTTTTACTATACTATTTTAATTATGTAATTACAAATTGATTTTTCTGATATTTTTATTTCAAATGGTTCAAATTTAAGAGTTTGGAGGTACGGAACAACTGATGGTACAAAAACGAAATCTGATCCTAAATATAATTTAAATGCTTCTCCAATTAAGTTAAAATAGCATTTAACGTTTGAGTAATTCTGCAAATATGAACCCAAATATTAAGTTTTTTTTTAAATCGAACAACAAAATGGCTTACATTCTGAAAATAAGAACTCCACAACAGATTTTTTCTCAGTATTATCCGTCAATCAACATTTTCTGTTCCACCCTGTATAATTATTTTAAAGTAATAGTAGAAGTTTTTTTTGCCTGCAGTTATACAAAATATTTTTAAAAAAATTGTTTTTTTTTTTTGTGGATAGTATTAGAAAGGACCGCCAGGACCATATTCCCGTATTAATAGTAAAGGTGTTATAACTACCAAGAATAGTGCGACACTGGCGGATGTATTTAACGATTGTTTTGTATTATTTTTTTTTAAGTTTTGTCTGCAGAGAACCTAACTTAACTTAGGACAGCATTGTAGAATGATGAAGGTTTTTTTTGGTAACAAAATTTAAATGAATTCTTGACTGGATTTTAGTTACTTTTGATATATTTGTGTTTTATAATTATGCGGATTTTTTTTGTGTTGTTTTGCAAACTTCATTTTTAATTCCTCTTCGTTTTTAAAAGCATTTGAAACTTTATTCTTATAGTTATTTTGAAATTCATAGAATAATTATAACAAAAAAAAACTGTATTTTTATTTTACATTTTCAATTTTAGGTAGAGAGTGTTGTATATATCAAAAATAATGTTAAAAAAAAATTATATTTATATTGAGAAATTTTTCTTTTTACTTTTATACCACACTATAATTTGCAAGCTTCATCAGTCAATTTAATGAACAGAAAAAATTGTATTAATTAAAACATTAAATATATAAATTTAATGTTAACACAAGTTTCTTATGCAAATGAATAATGCAAAAAAAATGTTTAAAATTGTTAGTGCAGTTAGAAATTTATTGTAAAAGTTTTTTAATTGAATATATTTTATAAGTTACTTCAAATAGAAAAATACAACTTTTTAAATAAGATTTACAAAAGGAAATTTATACTTTTGAAATTACAAATTAATATAATTTTATACAATTGAATAAATTGCTTTTCCTATGATCCTTCATATCCGCACCTAAAACGATTGACGAATATAGATGGAGAAAGTGTTCTTAAATATGTACTTACCGTGGTTAGCTGGATCGTTGAAATGACGAGTTTCGGAGAACTTGTCCAAAACTTCAATTATCGTTTTAGCATCACACACATGAATCATTGCATAAAAAATGAATTAGTTGAATTTGTTTACATCAATCTTCACGTTCAGAAAATTTAACGTTTCCGTGGGCTGTTTACTGGTTAGATTGTTTAGTTTAAATTATGCAGAAAATTATAAATATTTTTTTTTTTTTTGCTTAATTATAAATACTTAACCAATTACAAACAAGTAACATGACATCAACATGAAGTTACCAATTAAATAAGTTTAAGTGATAAATGGAAATTATCATACTTAATTTTATTATAATTCTTATGAAAAATTTAAATGAAAATAAACAATATAAAAAAAATATATAAAATGTAAATAATAATAATCAATATTTATTTTAGACCAAGAGCCAACCATATAAATCTCAATTAGATTTATTTAATATAATTATGTAAATGTTAAATTAAATCTTTTAATATAATTTTACGAAACCGTTTTTTTTTTTCATTAATTTGTTATTTAAATAAAAAAGACCCAATTTAATCATTTATATTATAAAATTCAAACATTTTTCACAATGAACCTTACTTAATTTTATCATTATATACATTAAATAATTTTAAATTAAATATATAATTTTAAAAGTTTTGTTTTATATACAATATCATATTTTAAAATTTAATATTATATCATTTTTGGTTGCATATAAAATTTACAGAATATTCAGTGTTATTTTTAATTGAAAAACAAAATTATATACAAACCAAATTTACAAATTTTTCTTAAACAAAATTCATGGATAATTTATATTTTATGTAATCTATTTTACAAAAATAAACAAGTTATAATACTAGAATAAACAAAATTGTTACAACATGAAGTAAAACCTTAAGTTTACTTATATATATTGAAAATATATCTATCAACATTAAACTGTTTGTATATTTATATAGATGACTAGTGGTTAACCACTTGCCAAACTGGGTAACAAGTCATTTTATGCACCCACCATTAACAATTATAAATTTATTTTATAATATTATATCCTCTTGTATATATAAAATATATAAATATTTTGTATAGATATATTAAAATTAAAATATATTGATACAAGATATCTCCGATTAAACTACAGGTTTCCAATAATTTTATATATAGAAAACACTGAGAAAACACTGAGAAAACACTGAGAAACTTCTTTGAAATGGCGCTACCGTACAAATAGAGCCTTGGCTTCCTGAAATATATTTCATAATCAATTAAGAAAACATTGAAATGATACAAAGGTTAATATCTTTTAATATTAATTAGTCACAACCATTAACATTTTTCCCACTCTTAAAATCACAATTACATTATTGCAAATTCAGTTGAATCCGGGATCTAATGCATAACAGCATAGTATACTACAGCTAGTATACAGCTAGTACAGAGCAATAGTGTAATTAAATTGCCTGAAACTTTATGGACGTTTTCTTGTCGCTTTTTTGTTACAATCTAATATACTAGATACTACAATATAGCTGCAGTTTTCATCTTCAAACTTCAATATTTTGTATTTTAATTTAATTGTGTTCTAGAATGAATTGTCAAAGAAAAATTTAGCCAAACATCATTAGTAAACTTAATTTTGCACTGTAGAATAATGGCATTTAATGTTGAGAATTTTTTGAATGTACATCAACGAAAAAGTTAATTCGATTTGAAACTGCAAAACGTTGTCAACGCATTTATGTTGAAACATATATTAAATTTGATTTTGCTAATTTAATTCAAATAATTTTAACAATTTGAAAGAGTAATTCACCCATTTTTTTTACAATATAATCAACCACTTATCAATAATGACTATTTCCCAATATGGTAAAGACTATTTAGTGCTAAGCACATAGTTGTGACACGTTACTTATTTTGCAAAGTGGAGCGTTGGTGTTTGTGTGTTGAAATTAATTACACATGTTCGTAAGAAATGTAATAAAATAATATAATTTAAAATATATGCGTTAATTAAAGAACTGATTATTACAAATATTTAACTTTCTCCTTTATTATATCAATATTTTTTACTAATATTTATCGTTAAAACTAAATAAATTATTACTTAAACACTCCGTATTCAGTTCTGTTATCAATAAATTTATATATAAATAATGCAAATTGAGGACATCACTTTAATACCATTCTTCTCGATATTTCTTTCTTTTTTAATCAAATCCTGTTCATTTAACTATGTTTATAATAAAAGTTATAAAATAATACCACTATACATATCCACTAAAAAGGGTATCTTTGTTTAAAACTAAAATAGTAAAGTAAAAGGACACATTTCACGTTAAGTGGAAAACAATTTAGTTAACACATACTACTAAGTTTATATTGTAAGTTTCTATAAATATCTTGTATATATTATAACATAAATAGATTCATTCTAATGGTAATAGTTTTTTACGGTATTTAGTTTCATCTTACAGTGATTGTAACCATAAAATTTTTGTATTTATTTTTCTATTGAGTTCATTTTTCTAATGATAGAGGTTAGATTAGGGAAAGGTTGACAAGAGATGTGAAGCAATCCAATAATTTAATTAAATCTTGTTGTTATTCAGAATCCTGAATTCCTCTATTAAAAATTCAACTTGCTTCAATAAATTGTTTGGTACTCCGTCACAAAGATTTTCTGAAATTCTATTGACATTTTTGGTGTTATATGAATTCTGAACAATAAGTTTTGTTATATTGAATAAGATTTAATCACAAAAAGCTAATGGCTTTTAATAGTGAGATAATATTGTTGCAATCGTTTCACTTTCCAGTCTTAAAATCAAATATTACAATTTTTTTACTGGTAATCAACTTAGCATACTTAACAGAAATAATTTCTAGGTTGTGGCATTCTGACTGTTTTTCTTGATAAAATATCCAAGAAATTGGATTTTACCACAATGTATCGGCATAGGCCGGGTATGCTAATATAAAGGAAAATATCAATCTGTAATTTTCCGGGGCTAAGTTGTAGTAGTTATAGAATACTACCAATTGAAGGATTCGGTGGGCATCCTAATCGTGGATGTTAAGGTTATTTCTTAAATTCATATTATTCTGATCGACCGGCCACTACTACGATCCCCCTTCTTACTATCTAACAAACAAACTTTAGCGAACCCTAATTTTTCGGCATAATATTATTATAATTATTATTAAAAGCATTTTTTATTTCACCCATTTTAACTTAAATATTTCACATATTATAACTTTAGCTTTGATTTAATATATATTGGTAAATTTTAGCTTGGACATAAACCTCGCCCAAAATCTTAGATTCCGTACATTTCGCTCTCCCAATTATATTTAAAAAGTTTTAAATCGACTGTACATGGTACATCTTTTAGTTTGACGACCCACTTTTCTTGATCCAATCTCTTGGAGTTCATTCTTTTAGTCCATGGGTTGTCACCTGTACGGATTATGTGTGTATAATATAACAATTTAATAATTAAATAAAAAAAAAATTGTAATTATTTAAATAATGTGAATTACTATATTTATATTTGTTGGAAAACATAAATTCAAAACCAAATTGATAGGAAGTTTTGGTTGAGTGTTTTTTGGTTAATAATCAATTGCATTAATTTATTTGTAAATTAATGTTTATACATAAGATTAATAATATATATTATTTTTAATTATTCTGATATAATAATATTGTTTGTTTAATGGAAATACAATGCAATGACCCTTCAGATATTAAATTTGTCTGTTTTTATTTTTTAGAAAAAAAAAATTGAATTTTATTGAAAACCATAAAATTTAAATATATATTTTTATATAGTTATAGATATAACGATTATATTAGTTTAGATTGTAAGCTACAAATTGAATAATAAATAATAAAATTCGAAATCAATCAACTATATACAAAATTCATTAATACTTCGAATAATAGCAACCTTAAATTTAAAATAAATATATGTAAATATCCTGTGGATTGGATTGTGGAAATATTAAATTTTGTAATTAAAATTTAAATGAATTGGATAAAACATAACATTTAAAATAAATTACAGAATATATTTTATTATTGAAACTATTAATCTAATCCCTAATGCATCAGGATCAGGATATAATAATTACAAATCCATGATATGAATTATAAAGAGCATATTATTAACGAAAATGAAACCAAAATTCATTTTTTACATAATGTTTACAAAGTGAAAATTGTTGGTATATTCCAAAATGTTCTATTAATTAATATAGAAAGTCTAGTATTCTTAAAATCTATAAGCATCAATTAAAAAGATGATTACTACTAATTTTAAAAATATATAGCGATAACTTGCGATAGCGATTTTCTAAAGATATCTGTCCATAGGGATATTTCTAAGTTTATGAAAGGATTTTTGTATAATCAACGTTTATAAAAGGATTATAGACTATAGGCTCATATAGCCAAGTTATTCTGTATTCTTAAATTTTTTGAGAGCATTGTTTATGATATCCTCTACTTTAACTATAAATTCTTGATTTCACCTAAACAAAATGGGTTTTTGAGGGCAGATCGATTAGCACCAATTTAACCGAATTTGTTTTTAATAGTGTGAACAGAATGGAGGCTAATGAATGCGTGAATGCTATTACTGCTACAACTTTATTAAAGCATTCTACACTCTTGGTTTTCCGTCTTTTTTTACAAAACATTTTAATTTGTTATTAAAATGGTTATAGTAAAATCAATTCTTCTCGAAGAATTACTGAAATTTTCTGTTTTTACCATTCCTAAGGATATAACCTCTTTATATATTATTGTTTCTTATGATGGACGTTACATTTAGCTACAGTTTAATCAATTGTAATTTTTGAAATTTGAAATAATAAATAATTCATTTCGAGATTCCAAACACGTTTTTTTAAAGAATTTACCAATGCTCTTCATCGATAATATGATATAATGGGACGATGTAAAATATTTTATGATTATTAATGTAAAAACTACTCATAATTAAAACCTAAATAATGCACAGAAAATATTTTAATATTTAAATAAATATAATTTAATTGCACTTTACATTAATACAAATTTATTTTACATTTTTATTCATAAATATTCAGAATTTGATTATTTTTCAGTACTAAGTTTAAAAACATTATATCTAATTATGGCTATTATTTTTAACTATAATTATTATTATTTTATTTAACAAAATGTTTTGTTTACATTTAAATAGTTTCCATAAAAGCATTACATATTTCATTAAATTAATGTATCAAAATAATTAATTTTATTTATCTATAAATTTATAGATAATTTATAGATAATGTAAGTAATAATAATAGTAAAAAAAAAACATTAAATTTATAAATTTTAAAGCGTATAAACAATTTTTTTTTACCAATTTTAATTACCGAAATCTAATTTTAATAATAATTATATACTAATTTTTCACTGCAATTTTGTATTGCATGCAATATTTCATTAAATATCGTTATTTATTATATTTCGGAAGAAACTTATTATATATTTACACAAACTAATTAGAAATTTCTAATATAATTTTCAAAATAGACACATATTGCCGAATTACCGAATATTTGTATAAATTTCATCATTACAATTAAATTTCGTAACGATCTATTTATTAATGACCAGATCTATTTATTAATGACCTCTTTCATATTAGGAGGGATATTCTTAATTTTCTGTTTGAGCACCCAGTTTTTAATCACCAGTGAAACTATTTCTAGTATTTTTTTTATCTTCATTAAAATTATATGGACATAAGTTATCAAATATGGAAGATACAATTAATCAAATATGGAAGTAAGATTTACAATTTCTTTTTTATTTATCGTGACAATAATACGAATTGATAGTCTAATTTCTGAATCATTTCTATCAGCGTATTTAATTGTGTCCTTTATTATGTTCAGTGTTTTCTTATACATATCGTCGAATTGTAGAATAGTCAAATTTACAATTTGTTGTTCTATTGAATGTAACTTATTTACAAATGTTGTATAATTAATTTGTAATTTGTAAAATCCAAATATTAATAATGGACTTGCAGCTAATAATAATATAATTCTTATTAAATGCAGCCTCGCATGATTTTTATGAAATGAATTTTATGAGAGTTAATGCACAGCTATAAAAGTTGTGTTACGACAAGATCGATTCAAAATATTGATATTACTTAAATCAATTCTTGACTGTGTTTCTGATGGTGAAAATTAAAGAATCAAAATAAACAGCGGTGTGAAGTAAAATCTTATTGTAATTAAATTACAAGCACATAAGTTCAGTGTACCTCAAAATTTTGAAATTATATAAAAAATATTTTAGATTCTGTTCTAGAGATCTGAAACTTTTTACAGACCAATATTTTAATAAATTCCAAATTTTGGACTACACTTATATTAGCAGGTTTATCTTAACGTTACTTGTTATGTAAAATATGAAAAATTTATCCTTATCTATGCAAAATATAAAAAATATTATCACTCAATTTTTCAATTCATGCTTGACACTCTTGATTAGTGTTTATTATACCATCAGTTAAAACCTGATCTGGCTAAATCAAATTGAAAAATATTAGCTTGCAATATTTTAGACTGTATGTAAATTAAATACATACACAATACAAAACTATACGAAAGGAACATATATTTTCATTTAAATAAAAAATCCTTCAGGGCTAATGGAAATGTGTATTTTATTTAATATGACGTTAATGTATTAGCTTGCAGTTCTACATATTTTTCATATAATTGAAATGGTACGTACTAGCATAGTATTTTTTTTTTGTCATTAAAGTAAAATAGAGCATCTACTGTGAATTATATGATTGCCAATACCTAATATTTATCAAAAATAAAAATTGTATAAAGTAAATGTTTATTTCAAATTAAATACTTTAGAAATTCTATGACTGCCATAAGCATTTTTTAAATATTGGATCAATCTATAGTTTACCAAATATCCATTAATTTCTATTTTATTCTTTGTTATCTATGCAAGCTATAGTTACAAATATTCTTTTTTTACAGAACTTCAACAAATATCTTCAGCTGAAGATGAAGAACTGGAGATAAAGAGATGCAATTCGTAACTAAAATATCACCAAAGACTAATTTTCTTCAGCGTACTGCATATAGAAATCTTCTCTGGAGCTGCTGAAAGTTGGAATAATATTATTACATTATAAAAATATTAAAAATTAAAAATAATCTTCTATCGAATTACTATATAGAAAATTAACTATAGTAACTTTAAGTATAATATGAAAATGTTATATTGTTTTTTTTTTTTTTTTAAACATATTCCGAGATCAACCCAATTTTCATTTTATATACTGATTTAAGTTTTTTTGCTAATAACATCCATTTTTTTTTAAATTTCTTTTTCATATTTATCACTGAGTCAATATCTCTATTTAAAAATAAAATAATTGACACATTTTATATGAGTTAGTTAAGATCTTTAAAAATTAATATTTATACTATTTTGAAAAGAACCCCAAATTTTTAGAGAAATACTATAAAGATTGTCCATAAAAAATTACAAGAATTTTAAATTGATCATTTAATATTTAATAATAATGTAATAAACTTCAAAAAGTTCAAACAAGATCGTAAATATTGAAATATTGAATCATAGAATTTGTTATTAATCTACCCGGTTCAATTCAGTAGATAACCAATAAAAGCATTTCGAATATTTTAAAGTTTCTGGTATTCGATTATATTATATTCGATTTTACAGAGAGAACCACTGCGGCTTATTCGATTACTTTTGTATATTTATACAGAGTGTTAATTTTTCATTTTCTTCTTTATTAACCATTGAATGAGTTAATTTAACCATTTGAATGAGAAATTCTCCAAAATTCTCTAAAAACCAATACGTCTTTAATTTTAGTATGCTAATTCCATCTTAAACTAATTGTAATTAAATAAATTTCTGCCTGATATAATTACCCTAGAAAGGTAATCAAAAAATTAGTTTCTTTTGTAATATTTTGTGTGGCAAATAAATTTATATATAATTTGTATTGAAGTTAAATCTATTCTTCAACCATGCAAATTTATTCTAATCTTCTAATCATAACATTAATATTTCTTACTTACACAACATTATGGAAAAATGTATTGCTAAATGCTTACAATTTGCAATACAATATTTCTTACCACGATTTTATGAAATTTTTAGTTTTATGATTTCAAAAATATGTTTGAACTTGTGTTTATATAAAATATAAACGTAAAAATCTAAATTATATTTTTGTAAATTTACCAAAAAAAACTAAATGCAAATCTTATTTCTTACATTTTCAAAACTTCTTCTATGAAATAAACTATGTATTTATATTCCCAAAAAAAAAGCATCCTAGCATATTTCACTATAAATATAAATACATTATGTTTATATGAAGTTCATAATACATTTTATATAATTCAATAGTTATAAAGAAAATTATATGTTATCTCTGACAAGTTTTGTTATGTTTTGCAGAGCATATTTCTATGGCACAATTCCAAAAAAAAAAAAAATATATTGTATAAATATAAACACAATATGAAACAAGTGAAAAAAAAAATTAAATTTTTCTTTTTTTTTTTTATTATTCATTTTTTGTATCCTGGATTATCCTGCATCGCTGCCATAAAGGAAAACCTGGATATAAAATATACATCAACAAAAAAAAATATTCACTGCATTACTGGTCTACAACGCGGGAAAATGTTCTATTTTATACTTTTATTATTATATGAAAAATAATAATAATAATAGGAAACTTGAATTTTTTACCATCATGATTGCCATAAATAAACAGACATTATTTATACCACCGAAGTGTGGCAATAATAATACGTTTTAATACCATAAATTATAGTTTTTGAAATTTTTATAGTTAAATTCTATTATTTGACTATATAAATTTTCAAGGCATTTTTTATTAAATTTAGTTACAGATATTTAGTTTAAGTAATTTGTTAAATACATATTTTTTTATATAAATTCAAAAATTGGTCTAACATCCAGAAGGATTTTGAACAAAAAAAAACTGTCCATGAGTCAGGGGAGGTCTAGGCAAATTAAAAAATTAGTTTAATCACAGTATTATGTAGAAATTCACGGGTTTGGGTTAGAGTACGTAATATTGTGCTTCAAAATCTCGGAGTTTAAAATTCCGCCGATTGTAAGAAACATCTGAGCACTTCATTTTTAAAGGCTAGGCATGTTAATTGGTAATGGTAACTACTATCTTAAGGTATTAAATGATAAATGACCTTTGGAAACCGTATATTTCTCAAATGTCACGAGATAGCTCCAAAATAACTTCATCCATGCACACTTTCATCTTTCATGAGAAAATATGGTAAAAAAATTGTGGTAAAGCGATATTTGTAGTACTGTCTAGGACTCGCCATTGGATTACGAAGTGTATAAGATAATTTTAAAGTTATATTCTACGAGATTTTATACGAATCCTGAAATTTACATCCTTTGTTAAAATAATGTTCACTATTTTATACAAGAATGCATTTTAATATATTAATTAGTCAGGAGGATTACTATTTACAGATTACTTACTGACGGTTGATTTATTGGATTTAGTCTAAAATAAAATGAAAATTAAAGAAAATATATTAAATTATGCAGTAAATTATTTATATTTTTCAAATCTCCAAAATTTACTTATATTTATTTTTCACATAATATTTTAAATTTTATTTACAACATAAAAAATCCTTATAAAAATTACATTTTTCCTATCAACTTTTATAAAATATTTACAGTTTGACTTGCAATTTTTATTCTTTAGGATTTATCACATTCTCATTCTCACAAACATCAAATAAATATTAAGAAATAAAATAACGATATAAAAATAACAACCGCACCAACTTTAGCTGATTATTACCTCAAGTGTAAACGTGTATTGAATAATATTCTTAATACTTGAACAGAAAATTCGCGCAATATTGCAAAATGGTTCAATAATTTTATTTTTTTAGTTTTCCTTGACTGGGACAGTGATTTTTCCACAACAACAATAATTATAAGCAAGTTTATTATGAGTAATTTATAATGGTAGGGCCAGAGTTTTGCAGACAAGATTTTCATTACAAAAAATGTGCAATAAAAAAAAAATATTGAATTGCATACCGTTAGGCTGATTTCACAGTCAATAGTTTTTTCAAAAATTCAAAAATTATAAATTATTAATTAGAATTATTAAATTATACATATAAGACAATTTGTCATTAACACAGCATATATTAATCAAATCAGAATTTTCGCCGTGTACCACTAGTATCTGTCATACTACAGTAATTCTATTAGTATATCGCCATAGTAAATAATAATTTATGCTTAGGATTGTGCTTAAATTATCAATTCCTGTTCTGGGACTTTTGTACCTTATTTACATCCTTTTTTAATATTAAAAAATCTGCTGGAGCAGTTAGACTTGCCGCGTTGCTGTTCCGCGGAAAATCGCGGCTGAGCGGAAAAGTTGAAATCAAACTATTTTTTCTGCAGAACAAAGCGTAACCACTTTAACTATACTCATATATTTCTATATTTTCCAGTTTTTTTTTTACATTTCAAAGCGTTTCGTGGCATTTCTCATTGATAATGGTTCTAAAATTTAAATTGAATTTGTATCTCATGACTTTCTCTTTGAATATTGCTTATCTCACCAAAAACTGAATACGGACCAGATTTTTCAACATATGTTCTAAAAATATTTTTTATATTTTTTATGAATTCTTCAATAATTCTAACACATTTCTCATTACTGTATTTATACGTACCATTATGATATCAAATTTTTCTTTTGCAACATTTTTATACAATTTTTTATCCAATTCGCCGCGTACAAATGACTTAATTCTGTTTTAAAGAAAATATAAATTCGGGTAATAATAAAATTTATATTGCACACGATTTTTTTGAGGTTTAAAAAAAACTTTTTTTATATTTGTAGGTTATACACATTGTTCCGTTTGTATCAACAAAAAAAAATATAAAAATTATTGAAAAAATACAAAATTTATTGATAAAATTTCTATAAAATATAATGGACACGTAAACGTAATTTTTTTTATTATTTGCAGCTTTCTACACGATCCTTAAAATATCCTTATTCTTTATTTTATGTTCTTTTATAGTAGCGAAATGTCTTTCCTTACTAATAATCTATTTCAAATCAATATATAGGAATAAGAAAAAATAATAATGGAATAAAGTCAGCATTTTCAAACGAAGTATTTTCAAACAGTGTTAACAGAACCAAGGCGAATGATGAAAGCAAAATTTCAAAACAAATTTCGCTATCATATATTTAAATTAGTTTAATTATATATTAGCGTAAATATATAATGGCGAAAATAGTTCTGAAATTTCGCTTTAAACATTCGCCTTGGTAATCACAATTATGTCGAATTCCGTTGCCGAAAAGGTACCAGTTGATTATGATAGATGTCAATTGGAATTTCAAATAAAATTGTAAGTTTTTAAACTTTATGTTTACTTACAGAAATAGGTTTCAAAAAGAAGTTAAAAAATATGACATTATTTATAATTTAAATCAGCTGCTTTCGGTAAGGTTTATAAAGGCGAAATTCGTTATTCGTTTTCGCCGTTTGCCATAGTTCTGTTTATAGGTAAAGAAATTTGTGTTTTTCGTTCGTATTTTCAATAATTGATAAAATCAATTTTTGGTACTAAGCGAATTTCATTCATTATTACAAACTCTCAAATTTACTATTCATATTATATTTACAATTCTTCTGTTTACTTTTTAAAATATGCGCATTTCATTTTAAATTATTATTACTAGTAACAATTTACACAATTGTAATATCATAAATTATTATTATTATAATCATTTTTTATATTTTATTGCATTTTTTTTTTTTTTTTTTTTTTTTACTTTGGTTGTAGTACGCATATTTTATATTGAATTTTACCAATCATTTTTAAAAGAATCATTTCATTCATTTTTTATTCAATATAATGATTCAGAAAAAAAAACAGAAGAAAGATTTATGTTTTGAATGTGTCCTTCTATGAAATTCAACAAAAAAATTTAAATAAAATAAAAATAATATTAAATTTTTTATTCAATATTTTACAAAAATTAAAGATAAAATAAAAAAAAGGATATAAATTACATAATGAAAACTGTATTGTAATTTTTATATTACAGTGTTAATGTTTTACACCAGGACAAAAATTTAAATTTATTTCGATTAGCATTGAAATGCCTATCTAAAGAAGTAATGCAGCCAATCAAATAATACGAAATAAGTTGCTATTTTTCCTTTTAAAACCAAATTAATTCTGTCTTGTACCAAAATTAGTGCCAGACGCCAAATTTTTGGATATGAATCAAAATTTTCATGCAATTTTGATTATTTTACTTCTCACTTTTAGTTGGATTCATATCCAATTACAATTGACGTGGATCATTTAAATAACATTTTGTTTGTTAGAAATTAAACCGACGATACGTCACAAAATAGTAATTCTTTAAAAAGTTGTAATTATATTTCATCTGAAAGTTTAAGCTTAAATTAAATTTAGCACAATTAGCATCTTTTCCTTTGGGATAAATAAATTTTCCTTTGGGATAAATAATGTAACAAAGAATACATTTAAACTAAACGAAAATTACTTCTTTTAAAAATATCTATTTTGTGACAATTCTGCTTATGTGGCATTCCGAACACTCAGGTTTTATTCCCAACATAAGTCTGATTAATCTAAGGTATTTTTCAATATTTTTATCAAGTATATATAATAATAATTACTATTTTAATATTGGAACTGTTATATTTATATGAGAAGCTGTTAATGCGTCTATCCATCTTCAACTTGGTGTTCCAAGTCTTCCAAAGTTTGTAACTAAAAAAAAAAAAAAATATGAAAGCCAAAAGCCGACCATATAAGAAATGAATGGATGTGATAGAAAAGGATATAAAAAATTAAGAATTTGCGAATGGCCGGTCGTTTTAGGTAAATATTGAACCTAAAGTATATACATAGAGAGCTATGTAATATAAAGATGATGTCTGGAGACTAGACTTAAAATTTCGTAAAAATCTATTTGTTTTTTTTTTTTACCTAAAAATTTAAATTTATATTACTTTTTTAAATATTATATGTACATATATACTTAAAAATAATGAAAAATTTATATTTTTTGACCATTATTTTAAATTTTTCATTTAAATTTAAATTATACAAAATAAAATTTTATGATATCGAAAAATATGTTTATAAAACGAATAAAATTATAAAATTGTTGCTTAAAACAATAAAAAATTATATAATAAAATAAATTATTTATATTGCACCAATTTACTTTTATAATACAGAAAAGACAAAAAATTTTAAAACACTTAAAATAAAAAGTGTTAAATTTTGTTGAGCACCTGTTTTTGTTGTTGCTGTTGTATACTAGGAAATAAATAAAAATTACTTCTTGTAATAAAAAAAATAAACATTTCATATCCAAAATATTATTATATAAATAAAATAAAAAAAAAAACATATATTCTCCAACCCAGCAACAGAAGTTTTTATGTTACTATTAACAATAGCAAACAAACAAAAAAAAAAACAAAAAAAAAAAAACATAACTTTTCCAATTTATAAAAACAAACTCAACATAAATTTACAACTTAATCTTTTATTATGACCTGGAAATGAAATTTTCTACTGGTTTTCACTATATACTAGAAAATTTGTTAACATCCTTAGGAAAAAATAAATAAATATAATAATAATAATAATTTAACAAAATAATAATTAAGTTTATCGTTGTTGTTAAGACTAAATTGACTATAATAATAATATAAAAAGTTAATTGTTGATAGTTTAACATTTTTATACTCTATTTCTCATGAATATATTTAATTAAAAGTCTTTTTTTTATTCTTTATTTATTTTAATTGTGATGAAATTTGAACTCTTAATATTAACAAAATTAACATTTTCCATCATATATTCGTAAATTTGTTCAAGTGTAATTATGTTAATGCAAGCATTTCGTCACCCAAACAAACCAACAACTAAAAAAAGTATATAACAATTACTTAAATTAAAATTAGACATAAAACAGAAGAGTCGAACAAACGAAATCATTACGAACAAACGAAAAAAAAAGAAATCATATAATAAAAACTTATCTAACTAAGCAATAATTGTTCGCGAACATAATCAACCCCCCACCCCTAACAATATATACAAAAAAAAAAAAAAAAAAATTATAATAACATAGAAAAATTATACTAAAATGAAAATTTATTCTTCCTCATGGTTTGCCATATATAACCATTAACCCTTATAGACTTAATTGCATTTCACACAATTTTCCGAAAACAAAAAAACAAAAAAAAAACAATAATGCGAAGACAAAAACGACTTAATTTCCTTTTGGCTTTTCATCTCTAACTATAATGAATGATAATGAATTAAAGATGTTCTATATTATCCTTCACTCCCTTGTAAAAAAAAAAAAAAAAAACATTTCCACTTCATGAATTTTCTCATTAAGTTCTTGAGAAAATGTAAATGTGAGTTTGAAAACAGAAAATCAGTTAGTACGTAAAACAAACAAAAAAAAAACCAAACAATTGAATTATATTTTCAATGTTCACATATTATCCTTGCAAATTTTATAAGGATTTTTCTTTATTTTTTTTTTTTTCGTTGTTTCTGCTTAATTTCTTACACACAATAAAAAATAAAATATTTTTCTTTTGATATAGAAATGAAAATTTTCCGTAATTCTCAAGTAAAGTTTATGTATAGAAAAATAAAATTTTCTAAAATTATATTCATATTCAGTTTTTGTAATTTAGTGTATTTTCTGTAGAAATTATGTAAAATTATAGGTTAAAACATTATAAATTTATTGTCACTCAACTGGAATTGAGTAAATTTCTTGTTGAGTTGTTATTATCTAGAAAATAAATTTTAAGATCAAAACCACAACATAAATGAAACTTTTATTATAAATTAGCTTAAGAGAAAATATTAATTTTAACCTGGTGAGCTAATAAAAAGGAAAATTTCAGATGCAGAAACATCCGCGAATTAATTTATATAATTTAAATATTAAAATATTTTAGAATTAATAATAATTTGTACAAAATATAAAATGGAAATTACTGGTCTTTATCGTTTCCGAAGTATAACATTTGAAATAAGATACTAATTTAGTAGTAGCTCAAATTACAGTTTGTCACAAAGCAGCGCTTTTGTAAGATATCCGGAATTGCAAATTAACATTTTTTCCATGTTCACTCGACTTGGGAGCATATGGCCTTAATCACAGGGGATTTCTTCACAATTTTATTAACTTAACGACCACACATTCTACGGGTTCAATATTTAATTCAAATCGAGATCAAATAATTATTATGATAAATATCAACTACACAGAACGGAGTACGATAATTTAATGAAAATATTTGCTATATAGGGAAAAATAGGTAAGATGGGATAGAAAATGGTAGTCAATTTCAACAACTAATTGAAATTCAATTAATCTTTGGCTCTCAAAAGCTGGTTGGATCTACGTTTCCAGAGCTACTAGCAACAAAATGCGATCAAAGCAAAGACTATCACCAAAGAAACTCAGCACTACAAGCAAAATTATTCCAATTGATTTTTCACTAAAGGAGCAGACACTACCGGCTGTACTACTCCGAATTCTCGGACCTTAGGAACAATTGTAATAATTGTCGTTTGTAATAATTGAGTTTAGGGACAATTGTAATAATTGTTGTTGTTGTTGTAGCAACTCGAGGTCCGTAAGACCCGTTGTTGGGTTGACGTTTCTTGGCCTGGTGTTCGTCGTTGGAGTTACACCAGGGTCCCTCCGGTGCGAAGAACCGAACGTCGTTGGAGGGTGTAATAATTGTCGTTTGTAGCGCTGCTACAACAACAACAACAACGATTCCTCTTCTTCCACAAATGTTTCTCAAAAATTATCTCGGATTATATTACTGAAAGTAATATTGTCGTTCAAAAATTGTATTTATTACTGAACGAAACGACAAAACCAGCATGCAAACAGATTATTTATAAAAAAAACTTTCAACAATATGGTTTCAAAATTGGTAACTAGAAAATATCACATAATTTATATACATGGAATCATAAAAAAATAACTATGCTAACAGTCAGTATCTTTCAAAAAAATATATAAAAACATAAACTTATGTCTGTTACATAATTTTCATTTAGATAATTTGAAGACATTAATGTAAAACATTTTCTATTATATATTTGCAAAAAAAAAAATACATTTTTTCATCTAAAAACACATGCTGATAAAAAATGTCATTTATAAGAATGTTAATTAGTAGATAAAGGCAGTAAATATTATTAGGCATTGTACAGAATATCAACTAACGAACCAACAACAACTAATTATAATACTCAACATAAAAGTAATATAAATTCTACTATTCATATTATAAATATATCCTGTTTATTCATATCAATAATACGACAATATGAAGCTTTTATGTGGAATCGAAACTTCGAAATAATTTATTACGAGATTTTGTGTTTCCTATATGCGTTTCAGGCACCAGAGAATCAAATCGGTTAATTATAATCATTTTTGCCAGGACCAAAAATCATAATTCGCTGGCGCTGGTAGACCCTCTGTTCATATTCAATTAAGAATACAAAATTTGAAGCTGAAGTCCAGCGATTAAATTGTAATTATTTTTAATTTGAAATGTGGCATTTTGTAACTAGAACATTCGATAGTTTAATGTTGGAGTCTTTCGAAATTATCTCAAATTTTACAGTAGATCCTTTTCTAGGATAATAAAGAAGTTCCATCGCATATAAAAATGTATTCGGTTTGTTGAAATACTAATATACTCCTATGAAGCATACTTTCGAAAATTTCGTAATTTTTCTAAACTAAAAAATTATAAATTAATAGTTTTATTTATATTTCTTCAAAATGTCTTTATTTACTTGCACATTTACGGGTCATTTAATTTGTATATTTCAAATTAGTTTAACTATAAATTAACTTTTTTTTTTACTTATTGAACAATTTTTTTGTAAAGTAAAAGTTTCTTATTTTGAAAAATGTATAAATTTTTTTTTTTTCTTAAGCAATATATTAAAGAATTTAAGGATATATTAATATAAATATGTTTATATATACATAATAAAGATAAAAGAAAATGTTAAATTAATAAAATATTTGGGTACGTTTTCAATGAAAATGGTTAATTTATTCGTACTAATGTGTAAATTAATTATAGCAATTAACCTGGAAATCATCAAAATAAAATATCAAAATTGTAGTAATAATGGTTTAATTAAAGTAAACTCTGAAAAAAATAGATATTTTGATATGAAATCTGAACAAATTAAACGTATAAGATCAGTACATAATTGGTTGGTATGAAAATATATTTAGAGACTATTGTACGGCTCAGTTCGATAGAAGAGTACGGCGGTTTGCCGGTTTTAGTATATCAATCCTTTTCATGTTAATCAGAGAGTAACATAATAACTTATACAGAAGTGGAAAAGTGGTTTGCCAAATATTCCTTAAATAAAACAATTAATTTTCGTTTCATACATTATCCATAAATCTTAGTGTTTAAAGATAGATATAATTTCCATTGTATCTATACCAAGGCGTAAGTACAATAAATTTCATTACTATCAGTTTGTAAAAATTATTAAAATAATTATTTTTTGATATTTTACCTTTCTCGGACTTTTGTCCTGTTGAATTTTTCATGTCGACCATTTGTCATATAGGCCTTTTGTCCTAGATTCTTTAAGTTTGTTTGGAATATTTTTAGGATGAAATTTTATAGTACGAAGAATGGAACAAAGATAACACAAGCGACAGATCAGAGATGGTAGCATTAAAAACGTAACGTATTTTAATTTCTGTCTATTTCAAAGGCGTACGATCGTCTGTAATGACGTGACGTATAGTATTAGCAAAGATAATATTCATTTATACAATATATTACTATTTATGAATATGGCATTTTTAGCATAGTAGTCCTACATTTTATTCAAATATTTTAGCTATAAAATAAAAAATTACAATTTTGACAAAACCAAATTTAAAAGAAGTGATTCCAATTTATGTATGCAAATTATCTATAGAACCTATAAAAAACTAAATTATTAAAAATAAACATTAAAAATATTTGTTTTTAATTAATTATTGTTATAAATTGTAAAGTTATTATTACATATCGTTATCCTACTAAAATTAGGTCGCGCCAGGGGAAGCAAAATACGTTCGAATTATTAAGGCTTACACAATTATTGTATAATATTTTCATTGAATATAGATTTAATTAATATGATTATCTTTTAATAATCGTTTAGAATTGTATATTAATTCTAAATTGTGCATGATATTTTACAGTGTTTTGTTGCCATGTTCACTATTTCATTGATGATTAGATAATAAATTAAAGCTTCATAAAACATATAGACCACAATAATTCCAAAAAATTAAAAAACTATAAAAATTGATGAATAGAGAACAATTCATTTTGACACTAATATTAGGATCAGTATAATTTTAAAAATAATGCTCAAAGTCGGATTGGCACTAACTAATTCACTCTAAATATCTCTACATCTCTCCATAAACGTAAAACGTAACCATGGAAATGGATTCCTCGTATTTTTCTACATACGACTGCATATTTAACTCACTTTCGCTCTCGGTGGCATGTAGCACGTTCTAACTGTAGGGTAGCGATATTTTAACAAATAATAAAAACATATTTTGGTTTCGTTCCATAATTTAACGTTTTAAATGGTCGAAATCTATTTTGAAGCTACCAACTGTAACACAGTCGTCTTGTTTTAAGGCTACTTTACTTTTAATTGAAATTAAATAAAAATATTAAATTACTATTATTTATATTTGCTATCATTAATTGCACAAACAGAAATATCAAAAATATTTAGTTTATTATAATATTTAATTAAATAAAATATATTAAATAAACGTAAATTGAAGTATATAATAAAATATGTTATTATATTGAATTTTAAAATTACATTTCAGAAATTGATTAAAAATTCGTGTAGAATTGATAATAATTATTATTTTTAGCAAACCAAAATAAAATTTATAAATAAAATTGATATCCCACAAATATTGAATTATTTTATTTAAAATTTTTTATTTTCATTTTCCCAAATTTTTTTATATAAATTATAATCTTTTGAAGTGAAAAAATGAATTGAAATATAAAACATAAAATTGAAATTCTAATTGTTTTTTTTTTTTTTTTTGGTACTAACATAAATTTTCATTTGTTCATAGTAAATTTATTACAATTTCAATTTATAATTTCAATCAATTTATATTTCAATTTATATTTTTGTAATAAAAAAAATTAAAATATATTTTTTTCTAATAGACGAATAGACCACAAATAAATGAAATAAATTCCATATTAAAGCTATAATAATGTCCTTAACAGGCTTCACAATAATTGTTTGTAATGGACATTTTATGGTTAGAAGTATCGTAAAGATACAAGCAATAATTATTTTTATATATACATATTTAAAACTTAAATAAATATCTTTAGGGTTACAATTTTATGATTTCCAATTGTATAGAACATAAAAAGATACTTTCATATTTAAATGAAATAAATTGAACTTTAAATTCTGTTGTATGTTGTTAATTTTCTCAGAAAACAGGAATTTCTAGGTATTTTTACTCTAATTGTTAATGTCACAAAATGAATAAAAGATAAATTTGTTGAAAATTCATTTCGGGAAAGCTCCGCAATTAATTATTTTAGGAAATTGCAAAACTCAGCTGATATTATGTTTAAATATTTAAATAATTTACATTTTTCTAATTCGTTTTGGTAACTAATATTTATTTCATATTAAAATCGCATGAGGCTAATAATTTCTTACAATAATTACAATTTTATATTTAAATTCATAAACATTTTTAACGAATATTTAAATTAATGAAACTTGCAAAAAAATAATTGTTTTCATATTGCAAAATATTTAATTAAATTTTATTGAGAGCTTATATCAAAAATCCTACAATTTACCGTTAAGGAGAAAATGGCAAAAATATGAATTTTTTCAAAAATTTGTAATGCATTTTTCGGCCACTAGATGGCGTTTGCGGGTAAAATGACGTCATTATACGAAATCCTGACGTCATAAAGTACCGTTACGTAATGACGTCATCTTAAAAGCTCTTCCCCGTTATTCGGAAGTATCTCCGAAAGTTTTGGTTTCGGTTTATTTATTTTTTCTATTAATTTTTATTTATCATAATTTATTTACTAATAATTTAGTCGAATCTTTAAAATAATTTCTTTAATAATTTAGTCGAATCTTTAAAATAATTTAAATATCAACTTAAATAATGGAAAATTAGAAATTTATTTAACTTTTAATTTCCTTTAATTCTTATTCACAATATACAAAACTAATACTTTGCATACTTTCAGGTGAATACTAAATATGACAATTCAATGTTTAGTAAAATTTAAAAAAAAAATTGATCAATTTAAGAATATTATTTATTGTAAATAAAAAGTGACTATCTCTCTGATACTATACGACTATACCTATACATACTGATTCAAAAATAACTTCGTAGTATCTATTACTAATATAACGAATCTTTATATTAACAAAACTTATAAATTTCACTTGATATAATTGTCAAAAACTAGCAAATTGCTTTTAATAATTGTCTATAAAAATTATTTAATAGACAAATTACTGTTCATTAAAAATTAATTTAAATAATAGTCAAATAATCATCAAAACTAAAGTAATTTAACAAAGCATTTTAAAAGAATTTATTCAAAAGATAGATTTCGTGAATAAATTGTGCAATTCAAATTTTAAATTTTCATTCTAATTGATCCCTTTATAAATAACACCACAAAAACAAAAACAAAAAAAAATCTCTTATCCCAGTAATCTTTTAGATTTTAGATTTTCGGCTAATCCATCTTAACAAATATAATATGTATATATATTTTTTTTCTATTTTCTATCCAAAAGGATCAAATTATATACATTTAAAATATATTTGTGTGTAACTATATCATATCATATTCATTATACAATTAATAACAAAGAAAATTCTTTTCAAGAATTATTTTGTAGAACAGAAAAATAGAAAGAAAATTCACACTAATACTTTAATAAACACACAGGCGGATTGACGGTTGTGTAAACCCGGACAAATTCATGTGTAAACCGAACGACTTTTGTCATATTTGATTTTCATTCATTTCTAGTAGACAAAATCCTGATGCTTTAGTGCAGGCCGATTTATATAATATCCGAAATATCTTTCGTTTATTGGGTGGAGCCCCAGACAAACTGTCCAGGACTCCAAGAAGCGCTTTAGCATCGTATGCCTAGCATTCTATAACATGGATGAGTTTATTTTAGATCCACTTAAATAAATTTACGGTTTTCTGTAGGCGGTGTACTGGCTATAGATCGTTTTTATTGCATTAAGGTAGTCTGAATAGCCCTGGGCACATGAAAATGTAATGCTCAATTATTTTTCGTTGAGATCCATACAAATATGATACGATTGGTTATACAGCATTCCTTGACTACAAATTCGCATGCTCACTAATCGGCATATACCATTTATTCACAGATGATACTCTAGCTATCTCCCTATTTTGTTATATTTTCGCGTACAGCGGCCATGTCTGTCTTGTGTTCTGCAAGTTTCCCTTCACCAAGCATCAGCTAAGATTATATGGGGTATTCGCTAATTAAATTTTATTAAATGAGCATAAAAACTTTTCAGTTTTCAGTTTTGGTCTAACTTAAAATAAACATAAATAAAATATTCGCAATTCAATTTTAATCTGGATTTTAATTATGTAATTTTAAAATGTTATTTTGATAGGGAATCTAAAGAATCCCAAGTTTGGAATCTTACACCTACAAAATATGCGAAATCCTAATTCAAGACCTTTCTGATTACATAACGCGCCGTTTCTTCCTTAATAGCCAGTTTATACCATTAAAATTCCGGACCGCATTACCTTCCTAGTTTGCTCCTGAAAAATAACTAAACAACAACAATTTTTTTATAATATTTAAATAATATAAATTTTAATACGCAGAAATTATCTATTTTATTAAAATATTATGAAAAGAATGTGAATAAAAATGAGGAAGCTCTAGATTTCAGTATGGTAAATAGATTTATATAGGATTTTCGGTTACATATACATATATATATATATATATATACAAATTAAAATAAACTTTATAATTTTGTATATTTATAGCAAACTTTTATATTTATTAGTTTAGATATTTTAAATATGTATATACAAAAATATAGAATGATATATATAAATAAATACAATTTGAAGTAAACCTATGAAATCTTTATACTTTATACCTTATATAAAAGATTTCATGGTTAAAGAAAATTGTTATTTTGTGGTTTGAAAATTCTGATGAAAGAAAAATACCAAATAAAAACCACCATCCCCTGAGCCTTGGAATACAAATTTACAAAACATCCTTATAATATTTACATAAAGTCAAGTTGAAAATAAATCGCTCATTTATTTATCATTCACACTTTTACTTTATGATATACTTTACTTTAGCAAACATCCAAAAGAAAATATACAACAGCAAAAAGACGACTAGTAGCTACGTAATTTTATATAAATATAATGATATAATTTATAATTTTTTTTTAAAAAAAAACTTTTTTTTTTTATTTTTGTTATCTTAAAGATTAAGATGTTTAACACGCTTATAAATTAATATTCTTTTTGTATATATAGGAATGATTTGTATTTCGCCATGGCTTTTGATAATATTATTATAATTCATTAAGGACAAAAAAAAAGAAAAGTTCACAAAAAAAATGAAATGTTTTTAATGTTAAATAGAATATCAAATTATTTGAGAAATTAGTTATTTATACCAGAGTAGACATGAAAAGTTATTTAATTTAGATGAATTCATAGTTGGAGCATCCATTTTAGGCTACAGTAGATTTTCCAGTTTAAGAAAAAACATTTTATATTTTCATCGGTAACTAATCAGAGCAATAAGTTATATGAGCAATAATTAAAACTGTATGTAGCCCTACAATTCACTCAAAACTAGTGAATTGAGCTAATTTTGAACTGATTTTAAGTTGATTTTATTATATTTAAAACATTCGGTCAAAATAGCATGAGTAACGTCAAGGATATACGAAGGATACAATGTGAATAAATCTTGCAATCCATAGCGGTCAAACTTTAAATTATTTTGTTATTTTTTTTCTATTAGGGTATTTTTTCAGTTGGGAAATATCCTTAGAGGCTGGTAACTCTAATAAAGGAGTATTATATCTGTAATTACATATTTACGCAAAATTATTAAAATTTTAAGAAGAAAACTGTAAGAAATTAATTACAAAGTACAAGAGTGTGCTACGTCAATGTCATCTTTTGGGAATTTATTCATTAGGGAGAAAGAAATATTTTCTATGATTATACAAAATAAAAAATAAAAAACAATTTAAATTTCTACCTTAAATATATAATATGAAAATTATTTATATATAAAAACAATTTAATTAATTATATCCTTTTTAAGGTTATGTGAGAAAGAAAATAAATGAATTTTCGTGAATTATATTCAATTTTCATATTTTGTATAATATTTTTAAAGCAAAAATGTTAATATATTTCAAATCTGAGTGTCTCAATTTGTAATGAATGTATGTTAAACATTTTTATTTTTAGCCAAATATAATATTGGTTTATTAGAAATAATTCAATTATTGTTAAAAGGTCATTAAAAATCGGGCGCAATTGGTAACGAATGGATATGTTAAAACATTTACTTCATGTTCCTACTCTGACGCCATTTGTAAGGAATGTATGTTCAGTTCAGGTCCCTGGTCGGGCGCCATTTGTAACATACAAATGTCAAGAGCCATAACCAATCACAATCTTCTAACTAATTAAAATATAATACTAATTATCCAATAATATTCGTTTACCGCGCTGCATGTCTAATTGGGGTAGCTTAAGCCGGAAAATAGGGGGGTTCACAAATGCGCGTAGCATTCATACAAAAATTGCGTGCAATAATAAAATAAATAAAGAAAATCAAGGATAAAATATACTAATAAAAATTAATAGAAAAATAAAATAAACTACTCTAAATTTTAAATTCCCCTAAAACTAATATGTAACACCAAAATTAGATAATTATGTTTAATGAAATGGATTTAGATGTTATACCATTTTAAATTTTGCCCAACCATCCATGTGATCAATCCTAAAATAATCCTAAAATTATTTTATCCTAAAATAATCCTAAATGTATGATCACCCTATATATTATTCAAATCTACTTACTCACTCAATCACTGCATAATCAAAAAAAAAATTCTTAAATCCTGCGAAGGAAAAAAAAAAAACTTATTTAAAAAGAAACATTATTTCGTCCATTTTAAAATAATTTTTATTAAAAATCCAAAATAAATTCAAAAAAAAATTGTATACACAAATATAAAATAATTCTGATATAAAAAAAAATAACTCTACAATAAAAACTCTAATCAAAATTAATACATATTACAACAACAACTAATAATTAAAATTTTGTTGTTGTAATTAATATATATTATATAAGGAAGCCATTAATATTATAAATTCAAATAATTTGCACATGCAATTTGTACTACTTTAACGATTCTGATCGCCTAGTACAAATTATTCATATACGAATATGAAATTCTTCTTTATAATAAATAAAATTATCAAATAAATCTTCAAAATATTAAAAATAAAAATTTAAAAAAAAAAAAAAATCGAATTGAATTAATATATAAAAAAAAACTAAATTTTATATTAATAAAAAAAAATAATAAGTTAAAGTTTGGTAGAATATTCCATATTATAAATAAAATAAAATAAAACATAATACCATAGAATAAAGAATTTGAAGAATATTCAAGCAGAAGAAAAGTGTAAAATTTAAAAATGAAAACTGGGTACCAAAATCGTAGTATATATAATAAAATTCTCAGTCAAGGCATAGAGTAAATTACTTTCTTCGAGAGAAATTCATACAACTGTATTCATGAATCATGTGTATGAAATATATAAATTATGAATGTATGCGTACCGAAAATTTCTTGAATTTGAAAAAGAATTTTATTTTATATTTTCAATTCTTATGGATTTTCACAATATTTTAGGGGTCTGCTAATATTTAGGGGTCGGTTAAAAGTTAATTTATGAGCGTCAGTATGGAAAAATTGATTTTAAAGATTAATGAACCTAATGAATTGTATTAGAATTCAAAAAAAGTATCAAAATGATAGTTTAGGTAAATTCCCTAAAAACATAAATAGGATTCCCTATTTACAATAATAATTCCATAATAATTTTTATCCCATATAATTTATTTTTGTGTGGATAAACTACAAGTTTTTCTTTTTGCTAATAATTTTTTTTTTGATGTTGGAACGTGGAACTTGCTCAGATTGATAAGTTCTACACTCCACAAGTTCTACACGGGTTTGTGTCTCAACTTCAAAATCGATACACCTAAAATTATGCAATCCGAAAATCCTGATATTCAATCTTTAATTGCAACTATTCATATACAAAAAAATGAACCATTACAAATTCTAAGAAGGTTTGTTTATTTAAATCATGTTAAAAATAGTATTAGTGTTGTTGTTGTAGCAGGGCTGCAAACGTAAATTACTACAATTATTCCTAAATTAGGTCCAGGAAAATAGCCGCTTCGTTTGGCTTTTCCGATAGGTTAATTATTTGCTGGACAGTTGAAAAGGTATTCTGTATCATGAGGATATTTGTTACAGAGTGGGCAGTTATCAACTATTGTTGGATCTATTTTGTTCATATAATTTTTGAGGATTTATTAATATACTTTGAACAGATCTAAATCGGTCACATATTTTTTTCAATTACGGCTTTTATTAATAAAATTTGGAGCAGTACAGCCAGTAGTGTCTGCTACTTTAGTAAAAAAAACATGATTTTGCTTGTAGTACTAAGTTTCTATTGTGATGGTTTTTGATCGCAAATGTTTCATTATTAAAAGCCATTACTGACATTTCATTGCAGCAACTAAAGTTTCTTCCTACTTATATAAATTAAACATATGATTCGAAAACCATATAAAGATTAGTAAGACCAATTTTCAATTATCAGGAAACCTCTATCTTTACAAAAAAGATGCTATTGGGCCAGTGATAACAGAAGTAATTATTTAATCAAATATTTAACCTGAAATAAAAATTTTACTACACCCCTTGAATAAAGATATAATTGCGCCTATATATATGCAACAAAAGTTGATTAAAAATTCTTACTCAATTTTTTGAGTTATTTGTTTTATTACAACCGGTTGAGAAAAAATAATTCGTAACAATTATGCTAAATTTTTTATAATTCCAAAATATTTTTTTTAATAAATTTAATATTTCTATGTTTTAAACTAAAATAATTTAGAAGTTTTTTGGCATCATAACCAAAATTAGCTTTAACGATATCGTATACTGATTAGACATATCATAACCGAAATAATGACATAATTTCGCAGTGTCTTATCTATATTTCTAAAGTCCAATACGCTGCTAAAGATTAGCTTCTCACGTTAATGTTTTACACAGGTCTTCATCGTAAACGCCGTGAAAAAAATGGCAGTGTAGAGATAAATGTTCACATTGAAATATGGTTTTGTTATCAATTTATTTGTATATGATTATCTCGCCTAATCTGAAGGACGACCATATCGTCCTTCACTTTATTGTTTCATCTGTGTCTAATTATTTATTTCGGTAATTATTTCATTTTAATAATTTCAGTTATTATTTATATCGCTAAATAATTTTAAATTTAATAATTATATGCCACAAATTTTATGTGGTATAAATTATACTAAGATTTTAATCAAATCAAAAATTTATTACGCAAATAAATATATTTAAAATTTAAACTTTTAAATTAAATTCAAAAAATAATATACGTTTATATACAATATTTAGAACTATATATCCATTAAAGTGTCCATAATCTGATATTCATTTTCTGATGCAAATTGCAACAATAAAACCAAAAAGTCTACCACAAAACTTATAAAGCCCACACTATTTTTATATATTTATAGAAAAAACGAACACAATACAAAAATAAAACTTTAAACTATTTACTATTATTACCCAGAAAAAAAAAATGGTAAATTTTCAAACTAGATTTTCTAAATTCCTATTTCAAAACTCTTAAAATTTTTACATTTTATAAAATTGGTTTGGCAAGGCAATCAAAAGTTTAATCGAGTTGGGGATTTAATTTGGTCAATTTTGTTAAAAAAATATATAAATGTAAAAAGAAAATATTGACTTTATATTTTCACTAACTTTTATTTTCCATATTTTTATAATTACATTGTGAAAAAATTTGTATATTTTATAAAAGTTTTAAAAAAAAATTTTATATAATATGCGGGTAATTGACCATATCGAGAATTGTCCGAATATAAATTGACCAATAGAATACAATTTCTTCTTTACATTGGCGATACAGCCCAAATGAATCCTTGGCTGCCTCAAAGAGGTTTCGTGACCATTTATTGCAATTTAGACCTACTAATTTTATATTGATTCTGAACTAAAAGTTATCTTTATAGTGAAGAAACATTGAATTGCAACAAAGCTAATGGTTTTTAATAGTAAGACATTTGTTGTCAGAAAATTTTCCCAACCGTTTATCATTTTTGCCATTCTTAAAATTACAATTACATATTGAAAATTATGTTACTGGTACTAATTTAAGGGTGACTTATATGTGACATTACTCTGCCATGGGACCTAATGCATCATTGCATAGCACACTACCTTTTACCCCACCAGATAATTTACCGAATTAACAATTGATCGAAAATAATTATTCCGATTTTATCATTGTAATTTGTGTCATGGATTAATTCTGTATATTAGGTTAATTTACATTCGGTCTATTGTGAATTCAGTCAATTATTGCCGGATTCCATTTTATATATTATATGTGGAAATCGTATTTGATTATCTTTATATAAATTTTCCAGTTAATTATACAAAAAGAAATTAATTTATTTTTAAATTTAGTTTATATAATTTCTAAAATTCAATTTTTTTGTTGTTGTTGTAATTATGACAAAATGTTAAACAAAGTATGTTTTCGGTTCATATATCGTTTTTTCTAATGTTTGCAGACAGACTGAGGTCACATCCGGTTTCCCATGGGTTTATTTTTGGTATTTTGATATTAAAAAAGTTTTTTTTTGTTGGTGGTTAAAATTGTTTTTTTAAGTTTTAAAGCCATAAAGTATTTTTTTTTTAAATTTTAATTAAAAATATCTTGGATTACAATATGAAAATAATTTTTACAACTACTAATTTAGTTTAGAGTTTCATTAAATTCCTAAAAGTTATTATTAATCGCAATTCATATTTTGTTACAATTGTAATGAATCAAAATATTTTATGTTACCTTAGTAAATTTAACCTAATTTCTAAATATTACTTTAGGGTTTTTAAAATTTAATCATTGTCAATAAATAATAGTTATTCAGTTAGTGATTAACTCTTAACTTTTTCAACTATTACATAAATATTATTCTTCTCAATTTATGTCAATATATTAGATCAGATAATTTAATTATTGTATAGTGAGGTATGGAAATTCAAATACTCAATATATATACAAAAGATAAATTAGCAAAACTTTCAATTATTTCATAATATGATTAATAAAAAAATTATAAGAATCTTTCGTGTTAACTAAATATACAAATATAGTTTGGAAAAACTTTTTTTGAAAATTAATTAATATCATTAAAATTCAAATACTCAATATATATACAAAAGATAAATTAGCAAAACTTTCAATTATTTCATAATATGATTAATAAAAAAATTATAAGAATCTTTCGTGTTAACTAAATATACAAATATAGTTTGGAAAAACTTTTTTTGAAAATTAATTAATATCATTAAAAGTTTTATGATAAATTTAATTGTGTCTACTAATTGTTAACATTTAATTTTAATTTTTTTCCAATTAAGTTTAGTTGAACGGACAAAATTAAAAACATTTTCATGTTGTAATTAAAATCGTTAAAGGAATAGAAAGAAACAAATTAATTAAACATATTTTCGTAGAATTGTAAAATGGTTTATTATTTATTAATCAGAATTGCAAATAACATATTCTTTTCACAAAAAAAAGTGGAGACCCCGCACTCTGTCAGTCATAAAAATAATCTGTATACTATAATTTACAAAAATTGATTCTGAACTTATAGTATCTGAGGTACTGGTTATTAATTGATTGAATATTTGAAAATAACGTTGAAGTAGCAAAGTTTTAATATATACAGTACTGGTAATTATAATGTACTTACATAATCTCTATATGTAATTTAAAAGATATCAAATATGTAAAATTATACTGGCAAAATAAATATAAATAGAAATTGAATTGATACTGCGGTGATTCCAGTTTCCAGACTATCAAGTTTTAAATGTATTTCATATTTCCGCAAGCTCTCACATACTTTCAAAACACTATAGTTTTTTGCAGTTTTAATAGTGTTGTGGTTAACACGGACAGAGTGAGCACAATTTTGTGTTAAAAGAATTTGATATTAGAAGAAAAAGGACTTTAACAAACAACTCCAGAACGTCAGAACAGAAACAAATATAATATCTTTTCTAGTACACCACAAAGCACAAAAAAAAAATCTAAAATTCATTAAAAAGTAATTTATATTATATAAAATTGTAAATATATAAATATTAATGTATTCAAGCATACAATTTAATTAATTCAATTTAATAAAATCCTTAAAATATTACTACTTTATACATTTCCTGATTTAAGATGTATAACTTCTTCTTAAGCATATTTTATATTACAATGTGGGCATCAATATGGTGTAAGTAATCCTTTTAAGGAAGTTATCAAATGCTTTTTTTCCTCTATAATAGATTTTTAATAGGACAATTTAATTGAAATTAAAAAATTTTGACTGATTATATATGCATAGAAATAAAACACATGGTCAAAAAAAAATCATATTTTTACAACTTTTATACAAAAATACGAAAAATTTTAATACGAAAAATTTCAATAATTTTGTACCAATTTAATACTAGTTCATCGCTGCCATTTTTAGGCAATTTTGTATTAATATAAAAATGCCTTAATCTTTCACTTTGCCTTAATCGCTTATGTTTTGGATATAGAGAGACTAAGCATGAAAAAAGCTAATACTTCTTGTTTTGTCTTCCGAATCCTTGTAACTTTATAGCATATTAATCCTTAGTACTTTTCATTTTCACAAAAAGTGGTTTAAATAAAAGTCTTTCATAGAAGTACTAAAGTGTCGCGATTATAAATTGAATTTCTTTAAACTTTCAGTACATAAAATAAATCAAATTTATCAGCTTTGTTAAAATATGTTTTAATAATTAAAACCGATTAATTTCTCATCGTTTTTAACGGTGTAGTATATCCAAACTTTTAATTTTCTTCTTAATCCTTTTTTTGTTAAATTCATTTTCAATGAGCTACTCATTAATCTGAAATTTATTTTATTTTGAGAAATTAAAATTTTTGAAATTCCTATTTTTCTTTTATTCTTTCATTTTGTATTTAAATTATTTATAATATTATTTTAATTTATATATTTAGGAAAATCTCACAAAAAACGAAAATTATATTTTATTATAAATTATTCATATTAAATATTAATTTAATGATGAAATAAGTTAATTTATATATACAAGAATACAATTATGATTAAATATTATGAAATATGCTTAAACAATAAAATTAATTTTTGGTAAAAACCGTACTGCCAATCACTATGAAATATTTTCTAGGCAGTGATTGATTACATAAAAATGTTGCTCCCTTAATTTTAATTCAGTTCAATAATTTGTAGATTTTTAATGATGATAATTTTTATTACCAGATTAATAAATAAAATATTTAAAAGTTATTTACGAAAAATGGTTTGGTTTTCTTCTGGTAAATAAAATAAAAATTAGTAATTAAAAAAAGAGTTATGCGTAAAGAAAAAAAACAAAACTGGAACAGGAACAGTTCTCGAGTATACCAGGAATATCCATGTTAAGATAAATTTTCCGATTCCTTAATTTTATTTAGTTAAATGTGTATAGAATTTTCTTGAATGAATGCTTTCTGATTAAACAAAGTGTTTTTGTTTTAAAGCTATAATTTTAACGTTGTTTTCATAGTGCTATCTAGTTGACACTTTCCAAACGTCAATTCTATGGATAAATAACTGTTGATTGTCTTTTGATATTAGAAAATCGCATGTGCTTATCAAGGTCTATTATATTTGAATTATAATAGTTAGTTCATAATAATTCTAGCATGAAGTTTCTTAAAATAATCTAAATTTTATATAGAGAGTGGTTCAATACAATAGTCACTTAATTACCTAATTATAATTTGAAATAAACAGACACTGTCAATCTGTCTGTTGACTATTTTACATAAATTTATTAATTGATACTAATACTAATGTATTATTTATTAATTGATTGACTATACTTATTTGAAATTAATATTGAAGTAATATTGACTAAAGATACAGTACTGGCAATTTGGCAATTATAATTTACTTAATCTCTACAAAATTAAAAAGATAAAAAGAGCTATAATTCATAAAAATTATACAGACACAATAATTAAATGGAATATACATACATTAGTTGCAGTCTATCAAGATTAGGTAGTAAAGTATTTCATATTTCTGCACTTACTCATTTGCACAAAAGAAAAAAGAATGAATAATCGAATTTTATAGTGTAAGTAATTCAAATTGATTATCCTATTTGTTTGTGATTTAAAATGTTTTTTTCAATCCCTTAATTTAAACCTCATTTTTAGTTTGTAATCCTAGCATATTTTAAGAATTGAGTGTTGTTGTCAGTAAACAATAAAGGACAGAACTTAAAAACAAAAATAATAATTTCGGAGCTGTTGAAGAAAATTCAGATAATTTTTACATCAGAATAATTCTTCGCGAAGGATTTGTGGTATACATACTATTTTTATTACTTAATTTTTAATAAGTATCTATATAAAATTAACTTTATTTAACTGAAGACAATTTTACAATTGTATGATATGGTTCAAAAGTTTTAAGAAAAACATAGGAAATGTAATATTGTATCACCCTGTAATGTAATTACTATTTTAGATACCCATATATGTAAAATATTTGAATTTAATGCACTAGAAAATCTAAAAAACTGATGTGTATTAGAATCTAATTTTCCTGCGCTATTCCGCTTGGTAAAATTTATTTTGCATCCTTGTCTGATAGTTTTCCTAGTTAATTAATATACCATTATTATGACAATACATTTTTTAACAAATTCCTGTTTAAATTTTCCTAATCGATATTCAATTTTCTTATACACAAAGAAAATTTTCTTTGAATTTACTGCCAACTTACCTTTAATATCATTAGTAATCTTTAATATCCTTAAAGGGATTTTCAATACAAAAAAAAATATCAGCCCTAAAAAAATTAAATTAATTTAATAATATCTTCTTGATTTTTTTTTTGGACAAACCTCAACAACAAAAAAATTATATAATAACAAGTAATAATTTTTCGTACGACATTCATCGAAGCGAAAAATGTTGTTGAACTGAACATGCGGTAAGTTATGATGAAAATATGAAGGTAAGAAAAAAATATAAAGCCAATAAATATTTTCACCCCATAAAAAGAAAATCGTGTGACTTCAACAAAAAAAAAAATTGTGCCAAACCTCTACTAATACGAAAGTACATTATATTATATAGTAAAGAAAATATTATACCACATCGTTCACCTCAAAACACCCTTATCCAATTTATTTTTCTGTGCCTTTATGTCTGTAAATATGAAACCTTTTTTTTTAAAAAAAATATTTATAATAGAAATAAATATCTCAACATCTATCCAATAATATTAAGGTAAAAAAAAAAATGTATTAGTTAGAGAAATGATAGTAGCAACAGTTGCTGCAGGCACAAATTCATAAATGAATTGAAACTCAATGAAAAAATCTCGTAGACTAAAACATTATATGTATAAGAAAAATAGAAAGATTATAGGAAAAATCATAAGGAATTATTTTCTTTTTATTATGGTATCGGGACTAATTGACCTCAAACAATTCACCGAATCCACAAATTACTGAATCAACAATTGACCGAATGTACTCTATTAAGCGCATTCATAATGAACTGATGCATCGAAGGTATATGTCTTAATTTACGGAATATTTCAATTTGCCCCCTGATTTTGCAATGCAGGTCAGAGAAAAGGCAACTTAATTATATTTGTGAATCAATGACCTGGTATCAACCCAACCACTTTAATATTTCTTTCATCAAAATCAGATGGAAAATGATATAATTATTTATTTACAAAATACAATTTTGGAATCTTACGTCTACACTACACCAAGGATTCAATTAGAGATTCTCACTTTTGAGAGGCGTATGTTTCTAACCCTTAACGACCCGGAAAATAAACGAAAATAGAGAAAATCGTTTTTCTGAAAATATAATTAACCAAATGAACACTCAGTTTTTTCTGGCAAATTAATATTCGATAAATTTATCTTTTCGGTTAATTTTGTGTAAGGTCAATTTTGAATTCAATAAATTGGCATTCAATTGTATGTACATTCAATCTATGAAGTCTGCTTATAAATTAACATTAATATAGTTTAAATTTGCTTTTGGAGAATTATTAATTCAATCAATTGTGCATTCGATCAATTGTGAATTCGGATAATTAGCTGCAACTAGTTTGGTATATTTAATAGAAATATTATTATTATATAAATGTTATTTTTTTTTTTTTGGTTGCCCTTTTATTATTTTGGCAAATATCCGCAAAATTGACGTCATATATATAACCTAACACTCTTTGTATATATATATACAGACTATCTTAAAATAATTTACCTTATATTGCCAAGATGGAAAAAACATAAGGCTTCATTGTGCTGACCTGTACAGATTTTTTTTTTTTTATCTTTAATATTTTTATTAAATGATGAAATATTATAGACCAGATTTCCTTTTAATAAATTGATTATTCTTGCAATCTAGCCAATTTCATTTCATTCTCAACACTATTCCTACATATAAAAATAAATGAGTTTTATTAAAAAAAAAAAGTGGATTTGCGGCAAAATATTATATATTTTTTTGTTTTATAGTTTAGAGAGTTACAAAATTATTGCAATTCGCAATTTATTATATAAAAAATTTGTTAATAGAATTGTTTTTATAATTATATTTTGATAATAAATTTTTGTTCTTTATGTTTTTATGCTTTCTAAACATGAAAACTATTTCAAATTAATTGATTTCAAAATATAGATTATGATTTCTTATTTAATTTTCGATTTATTGAATGTTAAATTCCAATTAGAGATAAGTTTTGGAGGCCAATAATAAATTATTATTTTATTCATATTATTATAAATAAATATAAATAAAAATAATATTAATTATACTATTTTCAGATTTAATTACATGTTTTTCACAAATTATTAGTAATTTTTCAAACATTTTTAAACATTTTTTAAATTGAATAAAACACATCATAAAATCTAAAATCTTTTTAAAATATGTTATTAGTAAGTACATTATATAACATTTATAAGAAAATTAAAATATTATCAAAATGCATATATTTTTGTTATGTTGCAATCAATTGGCGATTTATGGCCATTTTTATTACATTAGACAAATTATCATATTATTAATTTTGAATTTCATCTTTATTTGCTAATAATTACTTCCCTGTGGTTTATACTTTTGAAAAAATGCTTTTGATGGGGTTCAACATAGGCGAGTAAGGTTATCTGATACTAATGAACAAACCGATTCTGTTGTTAGCATTTGCCATGGTGAGCCTTTTAATTCTGGAAAATCATCTTCTTCGAAAAGTTCTATTTAAAAATGATTAAAAATGTTTGCAAAATGATAATTTTAATTTCAAAACCGATTAATTTAATCTGAAAATGGTATATAATATATTCTATTCTCGTAAAAAATACGTATAAAATATTTATATTTTCATACGATTAGTTCATTCTTCATACCAAAATCCTTCATAAACAACAATCTACTATTACCGAATTTGTACATTATATACAATTATTAGTTCTTTACTATTTTAGTGTTTAGGTTATAATTTTGTGGAAATTATTTACAAAGCAACAGTTTTAGAATCGCAGCTTCAGAACCAGAAATCATTTCTTGATTCATAATAATGTGTAACAATATAATGACTGAAATAGATGCCACCTTTTCAGCTCATTAACATTTTTAGCTAGCATAAAGCTTTAAAAAGTTAACATCAATTTTTGGTAATATGTAAATTTTTATTTAGACTTTAGTATTGTGGTATTATGTAAGAATAAGTCAAATTTAATCACGCTAATTTTTAAAGGTTATACTCAAAACTGTATTGAACAGATGAAATCTAAGTCCAGGGACAGAAACCTATAAAAATCATATTTTTAAAGAAAGAACTGATTTATATTTAACATCTAAATTCCGAATTATTTTATAATTACATAATCTTTTTCGTTATCTATTCGAAATATCATAAAATCTATTAGATTTTACAACAATTTTTTTTTAAATTATTTTTTGTAATGTAATGTTTTTTTTTTTTGTTGGATATTTGATATGATATCATTTATCTTTCCGATTCCACAAAATTCAGCGATTATTTTATAAGTAAATAAATACATGAATAGGGAATTACGAAATTTTGATATCTAGTTTTTAGAATACCAGAATACAAGAATACCCAACAACCAATCAGGATATTTTTTATTCACTATTCAAAAAATAGAAAATTACAACAGGGGATATACATGTATATCTAAATTACATAATTTTCACAAATAAAATTAATATCATATGTTTTTAATCAAAATTAATACAAAAACATGTCTCACAATTTTCATATACGTAATATAACTCTAATAATTATAATAATTTGTATTATATATACAAAATGACAATTAAGTAGTTCTGATTTATATTTGGTTCTGACTCATATTTGTCTCATCACCCTACACTATTTTCTTATATATGTTACAGTTAAAGTGTACACAGCAGTCAATGTGTACACTGAATTATATTCAAACCTTTCCCATATAAAATTTCCCCCTTTTCCAATATAATTTATTAAATATTCAAACCATTTACTAGTTAATGCATGAATTGACTGCTGTGTACACTTTAACTGTAACATATACATATATTCGGTATAAACATGAAACGCACAAACGAGTTATACATAAATAGTACATATTTAATTATCGTTTTCATATTCATTTATTTCATCAGCCAAAAATTCTGATCAAACAGACAAGATACATTTATATCTTTAGAAAATTACATCCAACTTGTCTGTCAACTATAATTCAATTTCCAACATATTCGACAAACATGTTACAAAGTGAATCAGACATTTAACATGAACGATGAACACCGAACAACCGAACACGTTCACCATGCATGCATAAAAGTATATGAAATTATGTTGTATATTCTCTTTATTTTACAGTTTCTGTTTCTGCTGTCTGCTCTCTTCAACATGAAAATAAAATTCCATTATATTTACTTACATTTTTGTTACGAATTTTCAAAAATAACTAAACATTTCTGAAGATTTAATTTTTAAGAAATAAGGTACAAAACGGAATGGAAAAAAAGCCGCACAATCACTGCAAATGCGTCACATACTTTCTATAAAAATTAACGCACACGCACAAATTATGAAACACACAACCAACAACCATACATAATCAATACCTTGCCTTGCCTCTTCTCTTAGCATGAATGAAACCAGTGCAACCTAAGTAATAATGTTTACAGATGATAATTTTTCGATCATTATATTGTGGTGTCATGGCTTTTGAGAACGATACATTTATTTATGGGATTTTTTTTGTACAATAATAATCACCCGTTTTACATATTTTATAGAATTCAAATATTTTATAAGTTTTGCATATTTAAGAAGGTGATTATAATATAATGAATTTTTCATAGACAATTTAATGTTTTTGAATTAATAGCACCAAACCACTTACATTTTTAATGAATTTAAAGCAATAAAATAAATATATATAATTAATTACAACTTTTCGAAACCAACTAAAAAGTCATAATTTATTACAGAATTGTCTCGAAATTTCGAAACATCACCGTAACTCGAACATTACGACACGTGAGAATCCGGACCGAATATATCTTATGTTTTAACTTTTTTATTATGTTTTTCGTCAATGTGCGAGTTCAAACCAGCAATACATGATGTTTATATACTACCACTATCGCTATCGCTATTGTAAAAGCTGGGCTACATAGTTTCTATCAATTCAGTTCAGCTTCGATTCGATTCGACTGGTTAAATAGACTGAACATATTGCTATCAATTGCAATCGATTAAATCACATATTATTTTTTATTATTTTTTTTAACTGTCAAATTTCATTCCTTTTAAGATTTCCTTCAGTTTGGATTCGCAAAATTCCAATCGTTATGTGTTCGATTTCCAATACAAAATATATGAAGACGTCAAATTCGAAATTTAGTGAAAGAATCGAAACTGAACCGATAGAAACTATGTAGCACACACTTAAACCTCTACTGTCTGTAAGAAATCGCTGTCGTTAAATATAAATATTCCTGGCGCCTGAGTCGTTGATAGTAAAAAAAAATACTACCAATATGAAAACACTATTACTGTAACATATAAACATATACTCTAAAACAACAAAAAAAAACATTAAAAATCGTTAATTTAAAATTATAATTAACAATAATTATCCGGTGATAAATATCCTTCAAAGCTTTTATTCTCATTGTTCTTCATACTTCTTCGTGTTTTTGATTTTATATCGTGTTGTTTGGTGTTTGGTGACACTCTTGTCTCTTGTGTTGTGGAATCTATGTAATATGAGAAAAATTCTTTTTTAATAAAAACATAAAAAATGAAGATACAATAATTATGAATTTTATTATTTCAGCCTGAACTGAACCCCTGAGCCTTGAAGTAAAACTTACACAATAATATAAAATACAAAAAAAATTCACCTTTTGTTGTTTATGGAAATTCTATATACTTTTTTGGTCACCGATACGCTACTGATAATAATAGAGAGCGGCTGGCTACAACAAAAATTTAATTTTTATATTATTTCTTGTTGAAAGTTCTCTTTTTTTGCTGATTTTATTATACGACGAACGAAAAAAATTTTATACATTGGAAAAATATTTTTATAAAAATAAAATTTTTTTTTAATACTATATAAAAAAATTAAATTGCTAGTCTTCGGTTTGATAATTTCATGTTCAATCTGTTCAGTACGGTTTTTTTATTAATTCTAGATTGCTCTAAGAAATCATAAATGTTGACAGTTTAATTTAAGATATAAAATTTTATAAAAAATATCTACATTAAGTTCATAATTTTAGATTTATAATAAAATCTTTAAAAAGTGATAAGTGTTTTTTTAGAGTGTTCCTTCTATATTAATTTAAATTTGTTAAAAAAAAAAACCTTTAAAAATATGCGTGAAATTATTCATTTACAAGTGGGACAATGCGGAAACCAGATTGGCTCAAAGGTTCGTTAACATTTTAATTACATATAATTTTAATTTGAGATTTTTATTTTCTAATGTAAGAAAAAAAATACGTTTTGCCATCTTGTTTTCCACGTCTACACATAACATAAAAAAAAAAGTAGTTAAAAATTTGAAAGGAAAAATTTATATTCTATGTACATAAATTGTATCTAATAGATTTTTTTTAAAAAAAAAAAACCAGTTAATATTTATTAAATAAAATGAAATCTTTAAAATATTTATCAATTTTTTAATATGGTGATACGTTTTTTGTTACCCCAACTTCTATAAAATCTACAGTGTTTTTTTGATGTTGCTGTAATTTAATATATAAATGGGTATATCTAAAAATTTCACCTTGATAATAGTTAGGTTAGGTTACTACTTTGCTATAAGTATAAAATAAAGCTTTTTATATTTTTTATGATCATGCGCTTTTACACACCCCACTACTCCCCGCCGCTTAACGAATATCTAAATAGCGAAAAGAAATGTCAAATTTAATGATTTTTTATAATATCATTTTAACATAAAAACACTTTAATAATCAGCAATTACATAATTTTGATAAATTTTTATTGATTTACGGTTTTTTTTTTGCTTAAACTCAAACTACTTTTCCATAATTAATTGCCTAAAAATAGAATTTAAAAAAAAAATATATTTTTGGTGTTGTCAAGTTTGTCAATTTTGATTTTGGCTTTGCCATGTTGCATTGATGAAGTCGCATAAAGTAAAAATTATGTTTGTGTTGTGTGTGTCAAGTCAAGATACATTTTTTATGTATGACAATTTATTTTTTGAAAAAACCCTTAATGAAAATTAGTAAAATATATGCTACAAATCTATCTAATAGATACAATTTTATATGCACATGGATAAAACATAAAATTTTTATATACATACATATGTATTCAATTTTTTTTTAAAATTTGCCGGTAAATTTTATTTTTATAACAATTTGGCGCGATGCCATAATTTTATATATACATACTATATAAAAATGTTGTTTTTTTCAATTTTGTTTTTGTGGTGTTATATTTTAAAAGGGTGACCATGTGAATTGAATTTTAGAGAGCATAATATGAAAAAAGCATTAATTTCAATTTAATGTTGTATGGAAAAGCTGTTTTGTAAAATTTTATCTTATTTTTAGAGTATTTTTTTTTTTTAAATTACACAATCTGAAAACACGTGGGAAGCTGAGAAGTTATAAAAAGCTGGTTTAAAGAGAGAAAGCTGGGTATAGAAATTATCTTTTAGATTGAAATAATTATATGTATATAACTATTTACATATAAATTTACAAGTAATAAATGAAATATCGATTCTTTTATAACTGAATTTTTAAAGGTTAGTTAAGTATTAACTACCCAACTAATTTTGCTACCCACTTAAGTCTAACTAATACCACAAGGAATCGTGCCCAAATACAATAACTCTACAAATATATGAATGTACAATATTTTAACTGCAATCTAAAAACGCCTTCATGTCAAATAATAATTTTTTGGAATTCAAATGACAAATTCAAATTATTATGCTATTTCTCGTGATGATGTATAGATAAATTGATATAAAGATTTTGGCTATGTATTACAAATTTCAATTAATTCTCTTCTATACCAAAACTATTTCTACGGTATCGTATCTTATATCTATCTGTCTTCCTTCTTAATTTCTTTAAGTTGTCAGCATTTTCTGGTTTTCTCTGACTCACTTATAATTTTTTTTGTTTTAAATGGAAACTTTTTTATGCATATTTGTATTTAAGTATATCCATGTATACAACTTTACTTATATACAAATTTCATTAAAAGTGAAGTCATATCTAAAATGATTATGATAAAATTTGGTTAATTTTTTTTTTTTTGAATTGTGGAAATAAATGGGAAATTCGTTTCAACGAATTTAATTATGATGAACAAATATGTAATTTTATTAAGCACGGCACGTGAATCATATTTAATATTTCTATATCTAATAAAAATTTTAGATTTTATATTTATAAAATATTTTCACTTTGTTATCTATAGCTAAATTTAGTCATGTTGAAACGCTTATGATCATAAATCAAAGGATTAATAACTAACTCTACATGTGCATAAAATATCGTCCAAAAGCAAAGCAGCGCAATTACCTGAAACTTTGAATTAATCTGGCTTTGTAAGGAATTTATTGAAAATCAATTAAATCGACGGTTTACTCGAGTAATAATAAACTTTATATCATCAATAAAAAGATGATAACTGGAACTTATATCATCAATAATATCATAGAATAAATTAAATAATCTAATAGAATTTGTAATACTATCATGAAGTCCGTAGTTTGTACTATGGAACGATAAATGTATAAAATGATATATAATTAATGCCTTAGTTATATTATAATTTATACAGGGTTCGCTAATGTAAAATGCATATAACTTTATTAATTTATGTTATGTAATGCTCACGTGATTTACTTTTTGTTGTAAAAATTGCCGGTAAACATAATGAAATTCAATAATTTTGACCCGTTCTTGAACTGAGTGTGATCTCATTAAAAATTTCTTAAAATTCTTTATAATCTTTAAATTTTTAAAAACAGTCAGCCCAAGTTGGCCACCCCGTAGTTCCGCAACCTTTATAACCAACCAACTTCACTTCACATTCACTTTATGGAATGGAAATCAAAATCATTTGAGTTAATTTCACGTTATGTAGTTTATTCAATCAATGTGTTAGTAATACAAGTATCGCTACATACTTTTATCAGAAAATATTAAAGTAAAATTGAAAAATTCTTATCTTTTCGCGCTACTTTGTCGCACAATATAATTCGTTTCGCAGCATCAGTTTAGTTGGAATTGCATATAATCAAAGCATAATTCATTATAACTTCAAAACGAGATGTAATGGGTAAAAATATATAGATAGAAATAGCCAAAAATTATGACTATAAAAATTTTCTACAATTTTTTATTTATTTCTTTTAAAGTCACGGTCGTGGCGTGGCAATAACTTAAAAAAAAATTTATATTTTTCTATTTTAAAATACACACATATATATCGAAAATGATCTACGCTACGATGATAATCAAAAATGAAGAAATTTATTTGTCATTTCATTTTTCAATAAATTTAATTTTCTATATTTATTTTTTTTCGAATTTATTTTTAACTTATAAGGTTATAAGAATAAGAAATATTTTACTTGCATATATTTTAAAATACCATTTAAAGCGACTATATAATCAAATCTTGTTCCAGACTATTAAAATTAAAGTTGATTTAAAATGGCTCGAGTCTTTTTTGGTTAGTCTCTGAATTTGTAGTTGATTATGCGTCCAGACTAAAATAACAACAATCAAGAAGTCAACTTTTAATTAATCTGGACGAATTAGGCATTAAAGTATTAACGATCGTTATCAGTTTAGAAAGGGGACAAATATGAACTTCTTAGATTAAAATTTGGTTTTTATATATATGACTATAAATGATTTTAGTTCAATGCTCGCGATATTGATTAGCAATATTAGTAATTTCTGCGCCCATATATCTCATTTCAAATGGAGTTCTTAATTTTGAACTTTCGTTAACTTGTGAAATACGCGGTATATATAAAAATGGCGTAAGAATAATTACTAATTCAGGTATAAATCTATTAATATCAAGTGATGGCACCAATGCGTTATCTAAATATGTATTAATATAGGAAAGTTGAAATTACATCACTCTGAAAAATATTATAAATTATATAATAATTTTAACATTTACCAAATTATTTTTTGGTAAATTTTTAAATTGTATTTGTACATACGATAAATATAACGCTAATAAAAAAAAATGTTTAAACGCTAATCAAAAGTTCAAATACTATCAAATTTTATATAAATAATAATTAATATCAATTTTTTAAAAGAACAAATTTTGTAGTGTTGCTTTTTTTAATTACTTTATACAAAATAAAAAAGTGTGTTGAGCTCAACTTTTGATTTATTTAAACTCAAATGTATGTCAAAATTATAATAAATTTTATAGCAAATTTTTTTTTTTTTGCTTATTAGAGATTTTTACATTTTTATGTTAGATATTATGGTAAACAGATTAACGTTTCAATTAACCTTCTGTTGAGTAGCAGAGTAGGTAATTAATTTATAAAAGAATTTCTTAGGTTAAAATCAAATTAGCAAGGTTTCACTGTTTCGTTGAGATACTATCGAATTCGAAAAGACAATTTTCGAAATATGTATTGTTCGAAAAAGATACAGTAAACTATAGGAAATACAAATTTGATGATAATATTGAATACAGTAACCAGCTTAAAACTTACTGCACGTTTAGAGTGACATGATGAGTGGTGCTGAAGCTGTGCTATGCTGAAAACTTTTTATATTCTAGCAATCTGCTTTACATATATATTTAAATGAGGGTGTGGAGATTGCATCAAAGCTGTTTGCTGAATTTAAACCTTTTTTTTGAAGCGCAATGCTATTAAATTCTCATATATGTTCAAATAACAAATTTACGCATGATTGGAAAAGGATTCGCAATGTGGAAGTTTTTTTCAAAAAAGAAGGGTGTTTAAAGTTTTAATAATATTATTATTTACTATAGTTCCTTTTCCTTTACCAGCTTACATCATACAACAGCCTCAGCACCGCTCATAACTTCACTCTGAAAGTGCCCTTCGACGGGAAAACATATAGAAGCAGCAATTTATCAACTATAACTTCATTTTGTGTAATAGAAAACCAGAATAACTGCACTTTAAGAACTGAATGTTATTAATTTTATGTAGTCTGACAGACGACCCAATACTTAATCCGGACGTGAATATATAGATAACCTTATTTAATATGACTTGATTGATTTTTATTTTATTTTATTTTTTAAATTTAATGTAGCTATACTAAAAATACTCAATAAAATACAATTAACTATAATCCAAACACACAAAATAATTATACCTTATATATAAATTTTTAATATTTAATTTACATTTTGCCTTTTTTTTAATGTCATTCTTTTCTTTCTATTTTTGTATATTGTAAAAGTATAAAAATGTCCGGAATTGCGATAAAAAAATAATCAGAAAAAACAAACTACTTTAATATTATATTTAAATATACTTTTAATGCAAATAATACATATTTAATAAGTTTTACATAAAATTGTGTCATTTTATCGGTAAAATTACGTGTGCAATTTATATATTTACCATCTATCTATACATAGTTACAATATAGTAGCCCCCTAGTATCCTTTTACAATGTTTATTTGAATACGGGTAAATTAAAACTCTTTAACAAAAAAAAATTGTATGTTAATATACATCAAAATGTAATGTAAAAAAAAATAATATGTTTGACATATTGTATATATATTTAAGTTTTTTTTTTTTTACATTATGCTTTTTACGTATACGGTTTACTTGTATAAAACATATACCACATATGTGAAAATTATGGTTTTTTTTAGATACCTGATACCAAAATGGCAACAGAAAAATTCATTATGTTTTTTTTTTTAATTTACTTTTTTTAACATGGAAAAATATCCATAAATTTGAGTTTGATCCACTTTCCTTTCAACATATTTACTATATAAAAACGTATATACCGTAAATAATTATTTATATAAGATCAATATTGTAAAAAGTATTTTATTTAAAACAAGATCCTATATAATTCATTTTAGGGGTTTGTTTGTAAATAAATACGTAACGGTAGCAGTTTTCATTGATATTAGTAAATAGTACGAAATGAGTACTTTCAGCATTGAAATATTTCTAACAAAAACAACTTTTAAAATGTCAATACAAAAATTACGGACCTTTTATAAGGCATTCTTTAAGGGGTTTTTATGATAACAATTACGTCTTCACTCCAGGTAGCAGTTTCTTAAATAAAATGTTGATATTTTCATTGATATATTACTTACTTAATAGTATACGCAATCAAATGAGTCACACCTCTGTATTGAAATATTACATTCATATATTTCTTTGAAAAACAGTTTTATGGCAATGCTAAAATTACGGACCCTTAAATACTCGAACAAAAAATTTGAATTGAATACATGAAGAAGCCATCTTAACATCTGCACATTTTATTTATCAATTAAAACTAAACCAGCAGAACCTGAATTATTTTATTTAAACTTACGAATAATACAAAAAATATTGATCAGTATTAAAATCCTGTAGAAAATAATAGTTACAGAATTGAATGAATCTGTTCATTAATTTTGACGTTTCATCAATATTACAATATTGAAAAGTGTGTGATTTGTGATCAAACTTAGTTTTAGAAATATAATAAAAATTCATTACATTTATATGAATCAGTTCAGTATGAACAACATTGAGCTCGTAAATATTATATAGAATAGATAGATACTATCAGGAGATGAATAAATTTTTAATTCACAAATTTTCATCAATTTTAAACAAATTATGAAGTTAAATCATTGACACATAAAATTTTATATGTTTATTTTTTTTGTTGTCTTATTTTATTGAAATGATCTGAAAACCATTTCCTATGAAAACTACATAGTGTTTATCATCATCATCATTTTTTTTTTACGTATTCATCATTATTATATGCGATCAATATAAGAAATTTGTGTTTTACCCAACCACTAAATTAATTCACAATCGATGAAAAAATATATATTTATATTTATATAAATAAATTACATGATAAAAGGTAAAATTCTAGATTGACTCAAAAAAAAAACAACATAATTTTTTCTATATAGTCTATATAAAGTTAAAAAAAAAAAAATTGTATTTATTAACGACAATTTTCAATACATTTTCATATGCAACATTCCATATAGACAACCTTTTAACATTTTACATTGTTGTTAACACTGAATAATAATTATAACAATGAGTAATTTTTAACATTATAATCACGTAATTTTATGTAGCAATATTTTTTGCTAACTAACTATAAGCTTATCCTTTAATTGCATACCATAATCCTATGAAATCATATCAGGAAAATAATTTATTTTAAAATTAATTGATAAATTTATTATTTTGTTAATAATGATTAAATATATGTATATTAATAAAAATGAATAAACTAAAGTTTAGAATATGTAATTGAATTGTTAATGATTGTTGAAATTCGTAAGTTGAAGATTCTATAAAGTATTTTTCCAAGGTTTATGATACTATGACATTTAAGTAGAAATAAAATGGTTATTTATTTTAATCAGGCGGTGGGAAGTGGACGCAAGAGATTGCACAAAGAAATTCATATTCGTTAAATATAAATTTAATTGATATCTAAGTATAGCAACCGAAATAAAAATTAACCAAAATCACGATATCATTGATTCGTAAGTTGAAGATATCAACTTACGATATCAAGTTACTGAAAGACATCAACGACAGAAAACAAAAAAAAATATTTCTATGATCGATGCCCAAATACATCAAGACACATACTTTAATAGAAAATTAAACAAAAAAATATGGGTATCACAAAACTCGGAGTTTGTTAGAACTGCGATTCATATAATAACAAAAAAAAATTTGAATATGTATATTATTTCTGAAATGTATACAAAACTTTAGATCTCTTTATTCTCTTTATTTATAACACCAACTGTAACACCAACGCCTTGAACTTATTGTTCTTAAACTTCGGAGGAGCTATTGAACTTAAGAGCGATTTGTTTCATTTTTAAATAATGATAAACGTACGCTTCATGATCATGATATTCTATTATAAAATTCGGTCCAACAGTTTTATATGCATTACCGAACTAGCGATTTGGTTTTTAATAGTTACACATTTGTTTCTGAGCTGTTATTAAGACATTTTAGCTTAGAGCGATATCGATATCTCGGTCTTGAATTGAAACTATGACCGAATCCATAATATCATAGTACTTAATCTCTAACTTAGTGTTTACATAGTTCCTAAGTTATTCCATAGTTCCTCATAAAATATGACAAACATTTTAATAAAAATTATTTTCAACTTTTTAGTGTTTTCAAAGTTTGGGCGGCTGGCGCATGTTAAAGTTTTTTGAACTTACATTTTTTTTTTATTTTGTCTTATTAGTTCTTATGTCTCACATCAAATTGCGTAGGTATAGAAAAATTTATGTAAAATTTTGAATTACCAATTTTTTTGTTTTAATATTTTTTTTTTAGAATTGTTTTTACCCAACGAACCAATCAATTTGAATATTGGTACTACTATTTTTTTAGTAATTTTTTATTTATTATAATTTGAAATTCAGATTGTACGTTTTCAATAATTAGTAATTATTATTAAAATAATAATAATAAGATCTTTCTGGACCGCAGTCATCCTTTTAGGAGTTCTTATTTGTCTGAACAGGTTTTTAATTCTCAAAATTAATGAAACAATAAAATAGTAGACTGTAATATCTTCCTCTCCTTCAAGGACGTTGTGCTTCTTATAATACATCATAGTAAATCATCACTAAAAATGAAGAATATTAAAATATAACAGCGATTAAACATAGTTAATGTGACACGGTAGCAATGCATATTAATATTATAAACAATGCTAATTAAAAAATATTGTCAGTAATAAAATAAAAAGGATTAAAAATTTACGTTAGCAAAATTGTATTATCCGGGGCTGTAGTGTTTAGAAACCAATTGTCATAAAATAATATTTTAAATAAATTCTAAAAATAACCGCCAACTCAATCTCCTTAAAAAAAATGCTATATAATTACAAATAAAATTCCTTGTCATAAATTTGGTCAATTATCTTCGGTCGGTAAACAATTTTTTCAATTATTTAATATACTAATGTTCATTTATATACAGATACATTTATATATATTTACTTTTCATTGCCCCCTCTCTCTTTAATGTAAATTTTATACATATCGATCATAAAAACAATATAAATAATAAATTTTTTAATTAATAATTTAGCATTTATTTTTATATACGTAGAAACCAAAAACTTTACATATTCTGCATAAATATAACATAATAAAGGCATATTTTTAGTAATGTAATGAATAAATTTTCATTATATCCATGTTAAATGTAATGACATATTTATGTTTAACTGATATATTATTTTCGACATGCAAAACAAATATATCCTTTTATCCTTTTACAATAAACATACATATATACCGGATGGATCTAAAAAAGGTAATTACTGGTATTTGTGGTTTGTGGTATAGTAAAGATGATATTGCACTTTTCTGGTTGAAGCGCATAAATCGACTTCACGTCATAACTTATAATTCTATATTTTATTTAAATACCAATCCACACGAAACTAAGTTTTTTATGTTCACTAATTCTATGTTCAGATTCGAACTAGATAATAGATTGTAGTCCACAATAGAGTCTTTAATCAATAGATTAGGTTGGGTTTTAAATAAGAGAGGTCTAAAGAATTCAGTCGCTGCTCAGTTTTTGCAGTTATTTGGTCATTAATTAAAATTTACAGCAAAATCAGTGCAATCTGTAAGATTAAAATTCAGAATACTACCACAGCAGTTGCATATATTGCAGTCGGATAGTCTGCAAAAAAATTAATTGTAAATTTTTGGTGATTTCTTTTTAATTTTTCGTGATATACATTCTCAATATATGGTTGATAATAATTCTGAAGAGTAAGTATTGATGCATACTGGCTGCGCAGCTGCTAAATTCTTGACCCATAGTCTTAAAGGCTCTGCAGCTACATTATCTCATACGTTACTGAAAACCTGTTGATAATATTATATATATTAATATTATAAATTTCAAAGTATCATCAATGCAATACAATTGCAGAATTTATATACATATAGCTTTAATCAGTAATGTTCTAAATCTAAATCATTTGGCTTTAATCAGTAATTTTCTAATTCATTTTTATATCCGTATACTATGACAAGTACAGGTACATTCCAGGTACACCCTGTATATTTTACATATTAACATTTACGGTATTATGTTTATAATTTTTTAAATAAGTCATAATTTTTTTTTTTTTTTTTTTTTATAAATCTAATAACACTGACTGCACCTTATTTATGAAATAAAAAATTATGTGCACCATGAAAGTATAAATTTGCGTGTCTATTCTATTAAAAAAAATACTTATGTTCTTTGTACTTTTTTTGGTTAGGTATAAACGCGATCTTTATAAACTAAAATTAAACTATATATACGAGTACAAAAATTATTAAAAACAATTTTCATGTCTATTTTTTTACACGCAAAAAGAAAACCTCATTTACCCCTATGACGTTTATTATTACCATTATTAATATCATATAAACTATATAGAAAAAATATACATAGATCAATATTATTATTACATATAAGTCCTTCCTGAGTTCTGAAAATACTATTTCGTGGGAAATAAAAAACAAAAAAATATTTATATTAAAATACCAAAAAAAAAATCGGAAACTAATGTATAAGAAAGAAATTGAAATCGGAAATATAAAAGGAGACGTCGTGGAATGTCTAAACTTAACAGTTCAACAGTTGCAAATTATATCCTGTAATAATTGCCTTAATAATCTATTTTTTTTTTATATATATACTTATACTTGTTGGTAGTTAGTAGTTTTTTTTTTTGTTTGCCTTTATTTAGACGTCACAAAGGTAATTGTTTTTATACCCTTATTTTTATATGACATTTTATGACACATGTTTATCATCGAACTCTCTTTGCCATTAATTTAGTTATAGGAAACAAATGTTTCCTTTGTATGTTAACCAAATTAAGATTTTATACTGTGTTAGTTACTGGGAAATATGCAGGATTATGGATAAAAAAATGAATTGGTCTTCAAGTTATAAGATTTGGATAAAAGTTCGATAAAAATTTAAGATTTTTGATAACCAAAACTGTATTTAAGTTGAAATGAAGTTCAATTATTAATTTAATTTTATTAAAATTTGGCAATTAAATTCCTAGTTATCATTAACTACAGCTCCTGGTTAGTCCTTAACTAAAATTCTCCCATTACAGTACAATTTTGTGCTGTCGACCTCTGGTTCTTCATTCTAAGACTTTTCATTATATAGTTATAATGAATTATATAGTTTATATAATTATATAGACAGGATTAAATAGTTTTTCCCTTTCTGGATATTGATTTAATTAAATCTATATAAAAATTTGGATTTTCTATCTTAAGCTTTTTATTCAAAGGTTCAAATTGCAGACGTTTTTCTTATTTAATTAAAATTTAATGGGTTTTTGGGGAATAATCTTCAGAAATCGTAATGTATTAATATTTCCACCCCTCTCCTTATATATTTTATGGAAACATTGAAAATGTGTACCCTGTAATAACCCGTCTATTGATCCAGTTATAACAAAGAGGTTATAATGGCATGTAACACCAACATTTAAGTTCGTTCTCTTAACAAACTGAGGTAAATCTTAATCGGGATTTTTATCTCCTCCAAACTATCAAATTTATAATTTTTAGTATTGCTTTTAATTAATCATTTCTCAATTAATAAAATAACGTCTTGAGCATTACATGCTTGTACAATATGTTCTTATAGATTCCAATTCCCATCCATAATACCAAAATGCCAAAATCCTCGAAAAAATCACAAAAATTTTAAAAAATCTTCGAAAATAAAAAACATTTACATATTTAATTTTCAAATAGATTTACCCTAATCCGGGGTTACATAACGAATTTGAACCTTACATTTTAAAATTAAATTCAGTTTTATGTATTTATTTACTACATAATCTATTAGCTTCATTAAAAATTTCAAATTATGTTGCATATTAATTTAAAATCACTTGGAACTTAATGTAAATGGTGTACATTGCTCATACCTCCTAAAACTCATCTTTGATTTTAATTAATTCTGAACTAAAAGTTCCTTGGGGGTAAATGAAAAAAAAAATATTTATTATTTAATGTCAAGTCTAGGACAGAAGAAACAAATTAAGAAAAATTTATCTTTGGTCTCATTCACGTTATAAGATATAAGAAAAAACCGGTCATTAACCTTAATGAGAATAATAATACACTCGAATTTTCATGTTGCATACCACATAAAAAAAATCACCAGAAGAAAAATCCCAACAATTTTTTTCTTTTTTGCTGTAAAAAAAACGCGTTCATAAACCGCAAAACATAAAATAATGTGCAGCAGTTACGTTTTACTATCCAAAACGATAAATAGATTTCCTATATTCATATAAAAAGGATGTATATAAAGACTTATAATAATCACAAAAAAAAAAACCGCACACAAACAAAATAGGTTAAACGTTTAAAAAACTAAATTTTTTAACTAAATATTTCATTTAAAAAAAAAAATAACCAAAAGCTGAGAAGAAATAATGAGTTTATCCAGAGGTTTGAAGAAAGAAAATATTAAAATTTAAATATCATTTCTTTTTTCCGGACACCAAATGCCTTGGAGGTGTAAACTCATAAATGAGCATAGTTATTCTTTTTGCTGGTATTTTTATTTTTTTCTGATTACTTTTAATCTGTTAAAAGTAGAAAATTTCACAAGAAATCACAGAATAAAATATCCTTTTAGAGGAAAGAAATAATTAAATTATTTATACTCTAAATTAAAAATATAAATTTAAATGTTATACTAAATTTACTTTTAAAGTATCTATCATATCGTAATCGTATGTTGTGAAAATAGGGAGAATGTTCTAGTAAATGACATACTAAAAGGCACACTTCCCTTTCCCAATCAAATCAAATCTAACCAATTATAACTTTATTTATTTTTTAATTAGAATTTTGATTAAACTCATCTTTGTTTTCATCATCGCCAATTTATTTCAATGCTACTCGACAAATCGTTTAAGTAATTTGACTGAAAAAAAAAATGACCGCAACTAATTAATACGATATTTCTTATAATTGCTTAAAATCATATTTCTCTATTTTATTTCTATTATCTTTGAACATAAATTCGAACGAATTTTTATCTTTCAATTATAATCTTCTAAAGCAAACCAGTTTAACTTGCTCAAAACATTTGAGTATTACATATTTTATTAATCTACTTAATCATACATACACTAAGCACCATAAAAATAACATTAATTATAATTAATCATTTAAAAACAATATTAAAGATTTAGTTAACAACGTTGCCAAATCGGAAAGTATTTTTTAAATAATATTAATTTATTTTAAACATACATTCCTTAACCAAATTGCACAATAAAATATTCTCGTCATGGAACACTGTTAAGCATAAATTGACCTTAGTCACAAGTCAAAATATATTCATTCCCGTGTGTAAAAATTGAAGTTAAAAATTTAATTTAAATCTCAAACTTATATAATTACGAGTCCCTAATGTCGCGTACTGGGTTACATAATCTCATGTATTGTTGTATCCAGTATCCACCCTATAAAAGAATTTTATACTTTAACTAAAAATATATATTAAATTAATACAAAAAAAAACAGCAAAAATAAATGTCCTTATAAACTTTAAACCAAACGAATCCAATTTTTCACATAAAAAATATATAATATTTATTTTTTTTATATCAAAAATTGGTGTTAAATCAAAAGGATTTTTAAATCACAGACGAAAATAAATATATAAAAAAAATGTATATAAATTGAAACGAATTTTATGTATGAAAAATATTAAATGTATCTAAGTATATTATGTGCAATATGTATAAAATAAATCCATTTTTCTTCAAATATTCAATAAAAAATAATAAAATATGGATCTATTCCATATTGCAAAAAAAATGGAAGTATATATCTAAATTTATTACATATTTGACACAAAATCACTGTGAATATAAAATAAATTCATTTCTGACATAATTTATACTTCTTGTTATTTAAGCACATTTCAAATGTTACATGGGTTATTAAAGTTTTTTAGAATACCAATAAATTTATATATTTTTTATCAATTTTTTGTTTGTTTTTTATATTATATAATATAAATATTTTATTTATATGTCTATATAGAATTATATAAATATACTAAAAAAAAAATTCTTGAAATTACTAATAAAATTTGTAATAAAAGGGAAATCCAATAAATTAAAATTTATACAAATTTATGTTTAATATTTATAATAAATATCAAAAGAATTTAATGATTGTGCTGTGAAAAATTTAGTTATTTTTAGAAACATATTAAAAGAGATTATTAGCTGTTACGTACTGTTTTTTGGTATACAGAATAAATTGCAATAAGTTTTTCATAAAATATGAAAAATATTCTTTTCTTTGTAACTACAGCCTAAAATCAAGCATTTTGGACTGTAGCGCCTCCTCAAAGATGATTCGTGATATTTTATTACATTAATATTGGATATTTCCAAAACTTAATTTTCGTATATATTATTTAACTTTAATTTTATTTGTAATATTTATAGTAAAATTTTGTTTTAAACTTAGTGATTTTGTAATATTTTTAGTTAATTATCATTTTCAACTGCATAAGATTAATTAATTGCAACAACTTTAAATGTTTCAGCACTAAAAATTGACTTTGGTTCAAATTATTTAATTTTGGTTCATAGAAATTTATATATTCACGAACCTTTTCTAACAAAAACTTTTCACCATTTTAGAAAATGATTTATTAATAATATGAATAAAAGAAACTTTATCTGACATATTTAAATCAATTAATTTTCAATTAAACATTAATTACAGTAAGAAGAATATGAAGGTTTATCACATATCAAGTATTAAGACTCTATGTAAATAAATACTAAAACGTCTAATAATTTTTGGCAAATTAAATTTCAAGTTATAATGTTTAATTAATAATTCAAACAATTTAAATTATATTATATTTTATTTCGTAATTATAATATTTAAATATTCAAACATTAAAAATATATAAATTTAAATATATAATTTTCATACAAATACTAAAATTATAAATATTAATAAAAATACTATTCCAGTTGTTATTAAACAAGTCTTTTTCTAAAAAAAATTTATAAAAATTAAATAAATTAGAATTTTTAACATAATATATTTAAATTAAAAATAATTTACTTTTAAAGTTTTCTGTTTTAAAACTTTAGCTTTATCCAATTCTTCGGCACCTTTATCTACACGAATCGTTGCTTGTTGTGCATGACATTCAATAACTTGAATTAAATCGTTCTAATAAAATTTCATAAAAATTATAATTAATATGTTTTTGTTTTTTAAGTTTTAATAATTACAAACCTGTTCCATAACTAAATTTTGTATCCTAATAAATAGATTATGAACATCTTCAATAGATTTTTCTAATTTCTTTAATTCTGAAAATCTTTCCATTAAGTCACGTAATGTTCTTCTTTCACGTTCGGTATCTTCTAAAATCTGTATAAGAAATATTATAATTTTTTTTTATTATTACTGAAAATTAAATATTATTCTATTCGGTATTACATTATCAACAAATAATGATGTAGTTTTATTTGCAATTAATTCTTCTACTTCTTCTTCGGTTGAATTATAATTTACTGTATTGAGAAAATTCAAAAAATTTAAAAATTTAAATTAAATTAAAGATTCTTTAGCATAGTAATTATAAATATGTTAATTATGTATTTTTTTGATTTAATCATGATTTAATTTGTATCATAATAAATTTCCATTTTAAATTAATGTCGTATATTTTTTGTTTGTTTTTGTTAATTATTTATAAAAATATTTAAAAATTTATTCACACATTTATCATAAAAAGTTTTGACAAATTCAATTAAAATAGAGCGTTTGTGTTGTAATTCGTTCCCATTTTGTACAAATCCTAATTAATTCGTTCCCTAATCCTAATTTTTTCAGTTTCTCTGTAACTCAAATCGGGTTTTGGCCTCCTCTAACTCAATGTATGACATAATTAACATACCATTTTCAAGTATATTATTTAATTTAAATTATAAATTTTGAAAAAAGTACATGTCATTATGTATGTTAATATCCACCGACAAAAGGTTGCAAAAGATCATACACAATTTGTATGAATTACTTCCTGGCTAAACTGACAAAATCTATACGATCTTCAGTACTTTGTCGATCTGTCTAAATTTAAAATCACTAATTAAATTTCAAAATTAATAACAGCTGTCAAAATGACATGTTTGACTCGAAGGGCGGACAGAAATCGCATTACTATTTTCAAATGGGCCATTAGTCATAAAGTATAACAGTTTAATACAACAAATAAAGTACGTCAAAATTGGCAATTAAATCAGAAATTATACAAATCATTAATATTGATATGTCGAAAATTAAAATTGATTTACGTTTGTTTATCCATTGTGAGTTTGTTTATTTTCATATATGTATACTGCCATATAATTTAAACTTTACTTTTGACAATTGAATCCGTCCGTTGTATCCGTCGAATATAAATAATTTAATATTGTTATATTTCATAATATTCAAATTTAAAATATTAACTTACATATTTTCGTATGTAATTGTAATTGTTTCTTTAATTTTGTTTCATATGATAATAAAAAAAATTCATTTTTATGCCATATATTTATATATGTTCTATGTAATCCATAAAATAATGTTCTTTTTATTCTAGCTTCTAATGTAAAATCATTATTAACTGGCAGTTCTTGTTTTAATATGTTAAATTTATTTATAAGTTGTTGGCCAATTTTAAAATTTTCATTTCGTAAATCATCCATTTCATTTTCTACAAAATAATAATAATAAAAAAATAACAATTAGAAATTTTATTTTAATAAAAATTATATATCGTAAATAATGTCACAAAAAATAAATATTTATTGATAATATTACCATTAAAATTTCTAATATTTGTTGTTTGAACCATTCGAGTCATTGTTTCCAAGTTTGATACAATTGTATCCAATAATATTCGAATCTCAGCATACTAAAAAATTATATTAAAATTTCAAATAAATATTATTTAAAAAATAATTTAAATTTTATTTTGGTTACCTCATTTAAGATACTGTCAATTGAATTATGCTCTTCTAATATTTCTATGTTAATATCAGAATTATTTTCAGTTTGATTCAAATATTGTGAAGAATTTGAACAAATCTAAAAAGAAATTTATTAAATTAATATTTTTTTAAATTATATATTTCTTTAATTTCAAACCTTTAATAATTCTGGTAATCTATCTTTAGCCATTATTTTGTATTTTTCTTATAAATATTTCATTATAAAATATTTTTTTATTAGTGTTATACGACAAATTATATTTAAATATTCTTATTTATTCTAAAAAAAAGAAAAAAATTGATTGATATTAAAATAAAGTTATATTAAGAATATTTAGACTTTAGTTGTATTCAACTTAATAATTTTTACAAATAATATTTTTTTTTAAATAAGAATATTTTTAGGAATTACTTTTAATATTGAGTAAGTTTTTTTATCATTAAAAAATAATATTTAATTTGTGTTTTTTCGGTAATCATTGTTGTTATCTTATCTGAGTAACTGAATGCATAGTGACATAATCTACTAATTAAAGCATACAAAAAAAAACACTTTATTTATCATTTTTATCAGAAATATTTATTAAACTACCCTACCCCGCACTCCGTGATAACATCAACATATTTTGGGTGGTAATATTACTAATTCAATTATGAATTCTTTAAAAATGTACACAATTCTGAAACATAAAATTTCCAAGTTTTGTCAATTTACACACAGTACAAGTACAAGTAAAAACATTTAATTTGTTCTTAAGAAAACTGTCAATTAAATTTAATTGTGAAAAATATAATTTTGATTTCTTAAAGTAGTTTCAAAACCACCGATTTGAAATATAAATAAATTTGCTTTTACAAATACAATTTATTTAGATTGAATTATTATTAATATAAATTGTAATTAATATAATTAAAAATATATGAAAAACGAAGGAAATTAGAATAAATTATACGTTTCACATAGTCTTACAAGTTTTTCATTTTTTAGGTTTTTTGCAAAACTGTGTCTTCGTTTGAACTTTTCATATATTACTCCAATTTTTATGATAATTGATTTTATAAACACAATATTTTTCGTATTTATGATCTAAAAAATTGTAATTATCACCTTCGTAATTATTTAGTTTAGTAGACTGTAAACATTTATTTTAATTATACTATACTTGAGAGTAAAACGCTTTTATTTTGTTATTAAACTATATAGTATAAGATTTTTATTTCTTAACACGCTCTCGACTTTACTAAAGCTTCTAGATTACTAAAAAAAACATTTTAAAATTTTAAACTACAAAGATATTTTGTGCTGTTGATTATATAAGGATTATGAAGTCTCAAGACAAGAGTGAGTGCGATGTTAAGTGCCAGACTTGTATTAAACGCATTTTAGTCATATTATTATTAAGTATTTTTTTATTTTTTTTTGCAGTATATTTACGAAAATATAGGGCAATCCTATATAAAATATTACGCCAAAAGATAATTGTATTATATTTAAAATATTTGACAATTGAAAGAAGGAATTACTTTCAATTTTATGAGTAGAATTATAACTAAAAAAATAAAAATAACTTAATTGAGTTCAACTTTATTATAAAAAGTGTAATTCTTTATAGTAAGAGACTTTGTACTATTACCCAGTTTATAAGATCATAAATAAGTCATTTATTTACTATAAAAACAGTGTTATGTCAAATATATATTAATGTTTAAATAATGCTGTATAAAATATTTATAAAATATTAAATTATGTACTTATCAGTGGCGTCCTGAAGAAAAATTTAATTTGTGGTCCTCTTGAACTAAACAATAAAGTATTTTTATTTGTAAAGTAAAAGTAATCTTTACCGGTATCCTAAATGTTGAATACTCTCAAATTTTATTCTTGAATCTAATTTTTGTATAAAAAAGTGATCAGAAAGAACACAATTTAATTTAATTTTTTATTTGTTGGTATAACTTGGTGTCGGGAGCAATTGGTCGTTCTTCTATATGTATAGTTACGCCACTGATGCGATTACTATTTTAACATACACAAGAATCAATTAAATCGTATTTATTAATTGTTCAATATAAATCTATTAATAATTCCAGCATAATTATCAATCTTTTATACATTATTTTAAATTATTTAGCATTTTGTGTGTTAAAGTATTAGTCGAGAACTAGATTGGGAAATTGCCTATACTAATAATATAAAAATACTTCACAACTTAACGAGAAATATAACCTAAAAATTTGCAATAATGATGGGTAATCGTATACTTTTGTTTATAGAACTTTACACTTTGCATGATCATAGATCAAATATTTCGAATAGTAGAATTACTATTATGGTTACGACACTTTCTTTCGGATGACTTTGAAATGTATACTAATAGTTACAAGTTACTTGTCCTATTCCAATACTAATATGATTGTAAAATTTAATCAATTATAAAATACAAGTGTTTTATGCATTTAATAGTTGACATAATTTAATTAATTTAGATTTATATTTTAAGCAAAATTAAAATAAAAAAAAAACTTTGCATACAAGAGAATTAAATATTCTAAATCAATTATTTAAAATTTTTGAAAACAAAATAAATTTATTAAATGAACTTGTACAGAAAAAGTATAACGTTTGAATATAATCTTTCAGTGAACCACTTTAAATTGTTATTTCCGATTTTCTACTAGAATTTTTGTATGAGCGGAAATGTTTTATATTGCCAATAAGAAATCTTAGATTACATAATTTTATATTATATACAAGAGAAAATAATTGATAAAATTGTAAAAAAAATATTTGAAACTGTGTTTAATACGATGAATAATAAAAATTATATAATTTTAAGAATTTTATAATCAGAAAAATTACAATTCAAACTCAATCGCTATTCAAACCAAAATTTATTGTATATGGGTAAATAAATCAATTTGTTTTATGTATTACTATAAAGTATAAACTATAAAGAATGAACCTGCAATGGGTAATTAGCTGTATTACGCTTTCCTATAGAGCTTACATCAAATTTCTTGTTCGATCTCCAAAAAACAGAAAAATATATTTTAATACAAAACTGAAGCTTCACTCAATTTCCAGAATTTAAATTACCTACATTTCTGGTTCACCCTGTATATATAAGAATTATTAAGTTCAAAGATCTTTACAAAATCAAACTAAATTAAATGAAATATGGTACAAAATAATAGCATATCATTGATTAATGATCAAATATTTATAAAAAAAAAAAAAAAATAATAATTTCAAACTATCTCGATACATATTACATACAAATGTAAAATTGTCATCTATCACTTAAAAAAATCATTTACTTATAGTTTTTTTTATGTTTTGTTGAACATCAACTTTTCAATGATTGATAGATTTCGAGCATAATACATAAAAAACAATATTAAATTTGTATATAAAATAGCATCCTGTTTAAAACTGTACAATTTTTAAATCTCAAATATATACATATGTCTATAGTAGCATTATATCTTGTCGAAACATAAAACAATTTTTACTATCCCAATAGCTCACACATGAGAAATAAATCGGAAGGAAATATACATTTCAAAATTATATATAAAAAAAAAACAAAAAAAAAAAACAGGACCAATTATTTTTATTATACAATTTATTTTAGTTATATCCATTAGGAAAATGTCAAATTGAGATTTTATATAATAAATTTATGACTTAAATAAAATATTAAGGTTATAATAATAAGAAGTACAAGCTTTGTAAATAAATTTAGAGTATAAAGAAAATGATCTTCGATATATAAATAATATTACCATATACCATATCATTATTTTCATTGGCTCTAGAGCAACGCAAGAGCCTTAGTGCGCGAACAGAGTGATGCTATGAGCGGTGCTGGAAGTTGTGCTGTGCTGTAGTGTATTTTTATATAAAAAGCAACAACAACCACACTACAGCACAGCTTCCAGTACCGCTCATAGCGTCACTCTGTTCGTGCACTTACCCTTGTCAAATATCCTTTTTCATATTTATCTGTTGCCGTGCACTTTCATAGCTACGAGGGCTGATTGATAATTACGTGGACTGACACAGAAGACACAGTTTTTTTCAGTTTTTTTTTTTTTATTTTTCAACGTAGTCACCTTTTAGGACGATACACTTAGTTAGACGATGTTCCAGTTTTTTGATGCCTTCCAAAAAATATGATTTCTCCAACCCTTCAAAATAGCCATTTGTTTCGTCGATGACCTCAGCATTTGACCCAAATCTCTTTCCTGCAAGCCATTTTTTCATATTTGGAAACAGGAAAAAGTCAGAAGGGGCCAAATCTGGAGAATATGGTGGATGAGGAACCAATTCATATCTCAATTCTAATAAATTTGCTGTTGCAATTCCTGATTTGTGAACTGGTGCATTGTCTTGATGAAAAAGAACTTTTTTCTTTGCTAAATGTGGTCGTTTTATTATAATCTCTTCATTCAAATGATCCAATAATGTTGCATAATATTGTCCTGTGATTGTTTTTCCTTTTTGTAAATAATCGACATGGATTATACCATGAGCATCCCAAAAAACAGTGGCCATAATCTTGCCAGCTGATGGAACTGTTTTTGCCTTCTTTGGAGCCTTTTCACCTGTAGAAATCCACTGTTTTGATTGTTCTTTTGTCTCTGGTGTGTAGTAGTGTATCCATGTTTCATCAACGGTTATGAATCGACGCCAAAAATCGACTGGATTACGTTGTAATAACTCCAAAACTTGCTTTGATGTTGTCACACGATTGCGTTTTTGATCAATTGTAAGCAAACGCGGCACCCATCTTGCAGATACCTTTTTCATATCCAAATATTGATGTAAAATATTAAAAACACGTTCCGATGAGATGTTCACGATGTCAACAATTTCCCGCAATTTCACTCTTCGGTCATCTAGTACGATATCATGGATTTTATCGACCATTTCTGGAGTAGTCACTTCATTTGGACGCCCAGAACGTTGTTCATCAATTGTGCTGGTACGGCCACTTTTAAACTCAGAAAACCACTTGCAAACCATTGATTTCGAAGGTGCAGATTCACCATAATATTTATCCAACTTTTCTTTAGTTTCCTTTGCTGTTTTCTGCCTCAAAAAATAATGTTTTATCAACACACGAAATTCGTTTTTATCCATTTTTAAAAATTCACTGAGATTGACTTACTTAAACGACTGTTACATGGAAAGTATACAAGATATCGACTTTAAATTTTATATATAGCCTAGTAAATGATTTTAGAGGTAAAAAATACTTACTTTATACCTGTACATTACCTGAATCACAGGTAGTCCACGTAATTATCAATCAGCCCTCGTAATTTCGAACAGTAATGTCTCGTCAAATTATGTTATAACCTGTTTCGTGGCATTTATTTTTCGTTTTCCTTCCACCTTTCACATTTTTATTGGTTTCATTATTTTGTATGCCATAGAATTCACACTTATTAAATCCAGTATTGTTCCGCAGTAGTGAACCCTGGTTAAGTTTTCCAGCTGTATTTTAATTTATCATTTTCAGTGACAAAATTTATCAATTTTTGTATTGCGAAATGCAATTTTATTAGAATTTATTTTATCTTATTTGAATTAATATCTTCTAACCTGTCGAATATTAGTCCTAAGTCAGGTTAAGTTGCTTTCCAAAATATCTACATTCATATTAAAAATATCATGTGATGATTGTTACATTATATTTACTCACCTGCATCGTTTTCACCTGTTCGTATCATCAATCAATCTGTCGCATTTTGTACAGACACTGGTAAATAATTTTTTTTTAATGTTCAATGAAGGGAGGTTTTTATTTTACAACAGGAGATATTAAGAGATTCGTCAGTGGTTTATACATATGTATATGTGTGTATCCTGAGAAAATAAATTAAGACTACGCCTACTATCAATGAATATCCATTGAATGAATTCTTAATCAAATTTAAATTTAAATTTAAATTATATATGGAATTCAAAAATTTAATGTACTTTTAATTACTTTAGATATGAATATTTTCACTACAAATTAGAATTTTTCATTTTTGTAAAATAATTTATTCCAATGTTTTAACATTTTTTAAGTATACAATATTTTTTATGAATATTTTCAGTTTTACGTTTTCATTTTAAGAAATCTTACAGATTATTCTGTAAACTTTAAAATTCTATAAATGCTGACATTGATATTAAGACTTAAATCCATTATTATTTCTGGTATGTCATGTTCATTTTTTTTTAATCCTTTCTTAAGATTATTATGCTAAACAAAATATCCTTATTCTTTTGAAGAGAACATCATTTAAAAATATATCTTAAAAGTATTTTCGAAACTAAAATATAAACTTTAAATATTTATTGGTTAATAAATAATAAATGGTAACAAGGGAGGAAAGGTTTAACACAATTTGTTTTTATTTTTTTTATTTGTCTATCCTTGTTAACCACCAAAATCGTCAGAAAAAAGCAATATAAATTTTCATGAGAAGAATCTTACGTGATTTTCACGATTACTATTTTTTTTTTATATATATATATAAATTTAAAAACACCATGAAAAATAGATAAACTCACCATTTCAAAACCCTAAAGAAAAGCCATAAATCCCCTATAACAAGAAAACTTTAAAGACGTGTCTACAACATCACATTTTTCAAAAAAAAAAAAAAAATAATAATATAAATAAAAAGTTTTATAAAAAAAAATTTCCACAAAACAGAAAATTCAGTATATTTTTAGAGTTACACAATTTAAATTTTAATATTTTTATAAATATATATTCTATTTAAAGCAATATTTCTTATAATTTAAATTTTTTATACAATTTGATTAAAAAATTTATTTGCCAACGGCTTCTTACATTACATAAACCAGAAAAAATTTACATTTTCATTAATCAAAAATAATTTTAATCATTTTTTTTTTAATTTTTATAGTTTTGGGAATTAATATCAGATGAACATGGTATCGATCCCAATGGAATGTATCATGGCGATTCAGATTTACAATTGGAACGTATTGATGTATATTATAATGAAGCAAATGGTGGTAAATATGTACCACGTGCTGTATTAATTGATTTGGAACCAGGTACAATGGATTCAGTACGTATGTCACCATATGGTCAATTATTTAGACCAGATAATTTTGTTTTTGGACAATCTGGAGCTGGTAAGTGCAAATTGCTGTTAAATAATATTATCTTTTATTTTACATCGATTGATATTTTGTTGTTTTTTTTAAATAAAGTATTTTATATGCTAACAAAAAATAGAATTTATATTTTTAATGTACATACAAAAGCAATCCAAATTGCGACAAATATGCCTTTGGTTATGTTATTTATGTAATGAAAATATTTGAGAGAAAGAGGATACAAAAGATAAATTTTTTGATGAAAATTGAATGAACACAAATAATAAAAAAAAAAAATATTTTGTTGAGAGGTGTGTTTTTAATGTTAAGGCATAATTGAAAATTCCTCGAATTGTTGTGAATGAATGCACTTATTTTGAAATGAACTCGATTTTATGTTGGATAGGAAATAAAATATATATATATATTTTTTTTTAATAAATTACAAAATATTTTATTACAATACAAAATATTTTTTTTTTTATATATTTTTTATACTATAAAAATTTGTTTGTAATTTAAGAGATTTGAAAATAATTCGAGAGAATAAAAATATTGGGTGTTCCAAAATTATGAACAAGATTTGTAGTTATTATATTTTTTTTAAAATAAATTAATTGTAAATAGCAAATAACTTGTTTATTTCCAATAAATTTTATATTTGGAAATTCGTAAAAATGAATCCTTTCTACAACATTTTCTATTATGCCAAAGTTTCCTATGATATTGCAGTTATTTCAGTTCGAAGTTTTGCAGAGTAGCTGTTTTATTAATGTAAACTTTAGATTTCAGATAAAAAATCTTTTGTGGTTAAATCCGGTAAACCAATTAAAATCACCATATTTGAATATTAACCAGTTTGGAAAAATTTCCTTTAGTATATAAATTGTTAAGCGAGTTGAAATCACATATTTATTCTCCAAATCTAATATATTATTTACGGCTAAAAAGTTTTCTGGATCCTATCTACACCGATCATCGTTTTGAAAAATTTCCCTTAGTACATTTCCTCCGCCATCTTCAAAAAAAAAAAAATACGGGTCTATGATGAATTTGCAAATCACCCGACATCAAATCGTTACCTTTCGAGGATGTAATGGTGTTAAAAGAATTTGTCATGGATTTATAGCTCCCCCAAAATCAACAGTTTTTTGTCAATAGATTACATTTAGCTGAAAGTGAGTTTCGTCCAGCCATCATTAACTTTGAATAAAAAAATATAATAAATCCAAATTGGTTGATTAATTTTAGAACACCCAGTAAAATGTTGATTTACAATAATAAATTATTTTATCATATTATTTGTTACTTTAAAATTTCACGGTTCTGACTATATATTTAATACCAAGCGTGACAGTACATTTTTAAACTACATAAGTCATTATTTATTCATTTAACCATTATTTAATATATTGTCTAACTTTATTTGTATTTTCATGTTAAGGTAACAATTGGGCCAAAGGACATTATACTGAAGGAGCTGAATTAATGGAAAATGTATTAGATGTGATTCGTCGCGAAGCAGAAGGTTGTGATTGTCTACAAGGTTTTCAATTGGCACATTCACTTGGTGGTGGTACTGGTTCTGGTATGGGTACACTATTAATATCAAAAATACGTGAAGAATATCCAGATAGAATTATGAATACATTTTCTGTTTTTCCATCACCAAAGGTAAAATTAAAAATTACAAAAAAAAAAAAAATGCTAATACATATTATAAAGTTAACATTAACATTTATTATAATTATGTTAATTGATCGTTTAGTTTTAGAAGAACATTAAAACTATTCATATTTTTTATCTATATATAGAATTATTTGATATTGGTTTTTATAGCCTGATTAATCGAATTTGTAAATATATAAAATAAATATTGCGTTTAAAACCACAAAATGTAAATGCATTAGAAATATATTACTAATGATATATATGATGTATAAATGTGTAGATTATGTTTAATTTATTTTGTGTATTACCGCAAAACCTAATATGGTATTTCCTGTATAGTATATTATACAAATATGTTTGTCATATGAGTAAAATAATTATAAAGTGTAAATATTTATATTGGAAATATATTTAATTATAGACAAGTTTCTTCCAAAAATTCATATATATTTGATTAATATTAACCAGCTAAATTTCCATTACTAAATTTGTAAATAAGAAATTATTAATACAGGGTTGTATCTAAAAAAAGTTATTGGCAGAATTAATTATACAGGATTTTAGCTAAAAAAACGCAACTGATTGGCAGAGCTAACTCGAATATCCAAACGTAATCATATAATTTAATAGTTTTGAAATGAAATTATCAACAACTGTCGAAATCAGACTTCAAACCAATCAGTAATTTATCTCTGCATATTTCACAACATTTTATTATAATATTCAGTATAGTTTTGGCAAAGTCTAGTCTAGATAAATAAAGAACATTAACAATATAAAACCAAAACTGTCAGCTCGAAAATGTGAATTCGAATTGTAATTCAGATAATGCAGAAAATTTTAGATTATTAATCCTGGTTATTTTTTAGTAAAACGTATATTGATTTAATATTTAATCGATCCAGCAAAAATTTGAATTTTTGAAGAAATATACGGTCCAATAATTATTATACAATTATGCAAAGAGTTTTATCATAATGATCGATAAGTAGACTATCATTAATCGTATAAAATTAATCTGGTATTTTAATGTTATCATCAAGATACATATATATTTATTTCTCGACAAATAATTTCATAATATAATTCTATGTTTATGATATATTTGTATATTCACCCCAGTTATATTTAAAAGCAAATAAATATGCAGATGTTTTATTAAGGATATGATGGGATCAACATACATTATAATTTTTAGAACAATTTATAATAAAATTTGAAGATTAATTCATTTAAATTTGAACAATATTTATATCTAATAAATATATAATTTTGAATAAATACATATACGAAAATATAGAAGGATCAATAATTCCATAACAGATGAAACCATATTAGAATAAATTCCATAATTTTGTATGTACATATTGCATAGTACACTTTAATAATTAAATATAATATGCATTGAAAAATGTTAATAATTACATTAATGTACAAATAATATTTTGTCATATTTGTAATATTTAATTAATTTGAAGTTTTTTTTACATGAAATTCTAAAACTTACTTATATGGCTTGCAAAACCAATTTCGGACGTTTCTTGATTATATCAAATAAAATGAACTGAAACTGTAGACTTTATAAATTATATGCACAATTTCTTAATACCAAGAAGTCAGTCATTTTAATATTTCAATGCTATCAGAATTTTATTTATATAAAAGTCTTGAAATTCTAATAACAAAATAGCTAAAAATTAAATATAAAATTGTTGCAATTTTATTTAAATTATGTTATTAAAATAGTGGAATTGACTGGTAACATCAGATATTGACACATTTTTTGTTCAATACAAAAATTAGAACTCAGTTGCTGTATGGTGTATTGAAATTCAAAGGTTTCAAAAATCCTGTATCCCAACTCTTTATATTTCCACTTAGATATATATTTAGGTTAAATTTCTGGGTAAGGACGAATATCCTTCAAACTGCCGTTAAACTACTGCTACTTTATGGCTTAGTGGAATATTTTTTCTAATTAATTGTCTTTAATTAATACTAATATAATTTAGAAACCTGTATAGCTGTTTCATGATTCTGAATTTTCACCCACATATCCTTTTAGATCATTCAGTCGTTTGGACATTAGAGTATGCACCGTGATATATAATGGCAATCCATTTTATGCAATCCATGTATTAATAGTTTTTAATTACAAATTACTAACTTTTTATAAAAATACATAAATTCCAAAAACTATGTAAAAATTCTTATACATATTTATTATGTATGTATACTTGTAATTCCGTATTTACAAAAAGAACCATTTACCATTATCAGAACAAAATAATAATATTAAAGTTAAAAAAATACGAATTGTAAAAATTTTGTTAAAAGTTTACCAATTCAAATGAAAAATTTTTCATTTCTTTCTAAATAAATTATATATTACATATATTCAAGTAAATTGTGCATAAACATTGGTCAATTTAAAGTTTAAATAAATGAATTTGAAAGTTTTTCCAATGGAAATGGAATATTGACATAAGAGTTTTTGTTTATATATTTTATTTTATTTAATATGTAAATGAGAAATAAAACATTTCCAACATTTAAGTAATTTTGATTGTTTTATGATTAAAAAAGTATGCTTGGAATGATTTTATCTTTCTAGTAATATGGATCAAGGCACAGAAATAAAATTCCCATTTTTGGGTATTTTACATTATCAAGAGCAGCGTCGTAATTAGTTTGGTTTTACTTATCTTAAGTAAAACCAATTCAATTATACAGAAAAGAAAATTCAAGAAAACTAATATATTTTAATAATCCATACTTTAAATTGCAATTGTTATTCTTCATATTTAAAAAAAAAAAAAATTATATCAAAGTAATTTGTTACAGGAATGTTTCCCTTAGGATATGATTATTCAAAACATTATATTTTATTAAATTTTAAATTGAAACATAAAAGTAAAGTAAAATAAATAAATTACAAATATCTACACGTTTATATCATATATAACACCAATTAACAAATCCTTTTGATCCTATTTAGTTGTTATTTTAGTGTTATAAATAAAATTAATTAAATTAACATTGATTTACATTTAAATTATATAAATAATATAATTACGATTAATGGCAACACCTTTATATAAATTATAAATTTCATATTAATTTTATTGATTTTAAATATTATATACAAAATTATTATTTTAATTTGTGATTTGTCATTACATTCAAAAATTATTTATATTTATTTTCCGTGGTGTTATCCAGGTATCAGATACTGTTGTTGAACCATACAATGCAACTTTGTCTATCCATCAACTTGTCGAAAATACTGATGAAACATTTTGTATTGATAATGAAGCACTTTATGATATTTGTTTCCGTACTTTAAAACTGTCTTCACCAACGTATGGTGATCTCAATCATCTTGTTTCCGTAAGTATAAATTTATTTATTTTTTTTAAATAAATAATGTTAACATATAAATTTTGTTGATTATATGTGAAATCAAAAATGACAAAATGATTTTATGTTTTCTTTTTATATATTCTTTATAAATGAATTATTATAAATTATTATATTTTTTCATTTTTTTCTTTATAATATAATTAATTAGATTACAATGTCTGGTGTGACTACATGTTTACGTTTCCCAGGTCAATTAAATGCTGATTTAAGGAAATTAGCTGTAAATATGGTACCATTTCCACGTTTACATTTCTTTATGCCTGGTTTTGCACCATTAACAGCTAAAGGTTCACAACAATATCGTTGCCTATCTGTAGCTGAATTGACACAACAAATGTTTGATGCCAAAAATATGATGACAGCTTGTGATCCTAGACATGGACGTTATTTAACTGTTGCTTGTATATTTAGAGGTAAGTTATTATTAACACTAATAAAAAAGAAATATGATTTGAAGAAACAAAAAAAAAATAGTTACAATTTAAAATTTCTGTTTGAATAGGACTTCATTGTTTTCCATAAATTATAAAAAAATAATGTAATTTTTTTTAAAAATTTATGAGAAAAACGTATTTGTTTCTATAAAACCTACAATAATTTACACATTTTTATTAAACGCGATGTTGATGACATTATTATTAATTTAGGTTATACAGTTTTGTTTCTATGTTTTAATAATATTTCTTTTAATATTAAATTTGCAATGAAATTAACTTAATTTTTTTTTATGTTAATTTCAGAAAACAAAAACAAATTTTCATCATTAATTTTATATGATTAATTATGTTTAACCCACCGAATTATATTAGCAACAAATTATCTAATATCTTTTAATTTCATAAAAAAAACTAGAAGTGTAATTATAAATATTTGTGACACTCCCAGTTAACAAAAACTATCTAAACGCCATATATTCTTCAAAATTATATTCAGTTTTCGTTTCCATAATAATTAACATGATTGTCATAACTGGACATGACTGTCAGTGTTCCAGTTTCATTAGTACTAAACTTAGTAGTAGCTCACTACTAAATGAAAACAAAAATTAAATTTATTTTTACAGTCCTTAAGTCATTAAAGAATGATTTTTTTTATAGTCATAGTTATTATAAAGTTTTAATTATATTAATCATATTCATTTTTGTATTTCATCATAAAAACAATGCCTTGAGATTAGGTAGATTTTTGCGTGTGAAAATATACTGTAAAATTATGTATTCTTTGTTCCTTGTTTTGTAGAACGTGGCACAATGTTATAAATAAGTTTATGTAAAAAATCCAGGACGAAATATGTGAATGATCATGTGACTGAAAAATGTCCGTGCAATGTCTGAAATTGTGACATAGTCGGTCACTATAATTACCAAAATTTAGTTAAATTTCAATAGTTTTATTCTAACTAGTTTCTGAAAGAGTGGAAGCAACTTTCCATATAGCCAAATATTTTTAATGCCATACTTAATGCCAATTCAAGATTATCAAAATTGATATTTCTAAACTTTTCCAATTCCATTTTTAAAAACCTATTAATATTTCAGTAATACCGAAAAAAAAAAAATATTGAAATAAACGACAATAAAATTGTCTATTTTCTTCTAAACCTAAACCATATCCTAAATACGAAACGCGAATAAAATTAGCATTTACAAAAAAAAAAAATTTATTGCTGGTGGTTGTAAAATAAAATCTCATAAATCAGGAGTCAATTTAAAAATTCTGTTTGGATTGTGTAAATCCAAATGATTTTTCAATCTATAATAATAAAATATAAAAAAAAACTTTGTTACTACAGCAATCAATTTTACATGTGCTTAAACATCCTTTAAATTTCTCTATTTTTACATTTGAAAAACAACTAAAACGAAAGACACCATCTTCTTAGTACCCATATTTATACATATATTTTTAAGTAAAATGCAATGAAATGGAAATCATTAAATTAAATTGAATTTTTGGGTTTTTTTTTTCTTGAAGATTATTCTGTAAAGTTTTTTTTTTAAAAAAATGGATTGAAATTATTTGATTTTCCATTTTCCTATACATTCATTATTATTTACATAATAACATCATTTTTGGTATGTTAATTATTTTCGAATTGCATTTAAAAACCCACAAAAATATTTAATTTATTATTGTATTAAAATTAAATATTGTTAATATAAAAGAAATGTAATTTGAATTCGTTAAACTTTCTATACAAGGTAAATTAATTTTTAATTACACCTCAAAAACTTTTATTTCGAAAATAAATCAATCTTCAAATTGTACATAAATTAAGTAATTATATATTATTTCAAAAAAAAATTATTAAAGTTAGAGAATTATAACAATTATATAGAAAATAGCTTAATAGAAAAATTTCAATTTTGAACTTAAAATACAAAGTCAATCAAAAGGGTGTAAAGAAAAGTTTTTAAAATATATTTCATTTATCACTAAAAAAAAAATTCAATGAAAATAAATTGGATTTGTTATACGTACTCAGGGAAAAGCATATATTCATCTTCTAAAATAAAAATTACTAGTTACTTAAGGGATGACAAAGGCTCGGAGTTTGTGTGTAAAACAAATCAAAAAGCGTACAAAAAAAACAGTTCTTTGTAAAAAAAAAACTTCACTGTGTATTCAATTTCATAATTTCCTAATTTGTAGACTTCAAGAATTATTTTTATATGTAATAGAGAACTTACTGACTTTCAGAGTAAGTTCCTACCAAAATTTCAAAATATTATAAAGTACATTCTTGATGTATGTCCTAGAATCTGAAATACCTAAAATTGTGAACTAAACTTTTTAAATACAGAAAAATATTGCATCACACAGTCATAAAAATGCGTACTTGATTTTGGAATATCCACCCTTAAAAACATAATGAAAAATTAATTTAAACAATTTTCATTTTTTTCTACCCATCCTTCCAGCACAACAACTCTTCATAAATCCTTGTAAAATTTTCAACGATTACTTTTGTAAGTGATTTTCTTTGAAAAAAGTATTGTCTTCCCTTTTAACAATAACTCGATTTATTTCAAATCTACCCACCCTCGCACTAGGTAACACACCATTCAATAAGCTATAACTCCATAATGCCTGTGGCATGAAAATTACTTAAATATTTTAGTAAAACAAATTCCTAGTCAATATCAATGTAAATATAATACATATAGAATTTTTTTTTTTAATTTACATTTATTTATCTTTAAAAAGAAGTAAATATTTTTCATTTATTTTAGTTTACTTATATATTTTTTATGTGTAAAATAACATTTTCTATATGAGTAAAGAAGTTGATCTTTTAGATTTATTGACGTTTTATTTTTACCTATTTTGAAGAACAGATTCTTTTGTTTCCGAAGCTTCTTTTTTGTTGGAAATATAACTAAATATCAGGGTTGTTAAATAATGCATTATTTTTGTAATGCATTATTTTTAATAATTATTAATTATAAATAATGCATTAACTTTTATATAATTCAAATTCATAATTATTTTTGAATTAATTAATTAAAACAATGCATTAAAAATAATGCATTGCGTAAAATAATTCGAATTATATGAATTAAATCACAATTATTTGAATTATTTTTGAATTACTTTTCTTAATTCAAAAATAATTCAATTTATTTGAATTATTTTTAATTTAAAATGTATTTTCAATTAAATTATAATTTTACTTTTTGGAATGTATCAATACTGGAATAAATTTGAGCAAAGACGCTCTAATATTCATTATATAATTTTTGATTTGAGTTAGATACTTTTATTTGCAAAAAAAAGTATCAGAGTAAAAATGAAAAAGTATATATATTTGTTTTTTAACAATCTATATGTATATAATTTATTAATTACCCAATTATTTATAAGTTAAAAATAATTCAAATAAATTGAATTATTTGAATTATTATTGAATTAAGAAAAGTAATTCAATGAATTATTTGATTTATTTTTGAATTCATTGAATTACTTGAATTATGTTTGAATTATTTTTGTTAATTCAAAAATAATTCAAATAATTCTTATTTAATTCATATAATTCGAATTATTTTAAGTAATGCATTATTATTAATGCATTATTTTAATTAATTAATTCAAGAATAATGCATTAATAAAACAAGTAATGCATTATTTTAATTCAAATTGTATTATTAAAATAATGCTAATGAAGTTCAAAATGCATTATTTAACAACTCTGCATATTTAGTTAAATATTCTGTTTTTGGCATTTCCTCATCTCTGTATAAAAGTTATACTATCTAGCACACCTTAAAGGCTTTAAATTTTTCTATATATAGTCAAATTGTTATAACCAAATATAGAGGAATTTTTCCACGAATAATAACAATTTTAGTCAACTATTTTTATGTATGATAGCAGGTAGAAAAGTAGATTTACGTTTGGAAGTAAATTTACAGTAAGAAGATTATAAATATTTAAATCTTTTGAAATATTAATCTTAAAGAAAAGTTTATTTTTATGGCGAGAGTTGTAAATCTAAAATATAGTTTATTTATAATTAATATTTTATTTATTTCAAATATAAAATTAAAAATTTCATAAATCTCGTCTCGTACAGGTTTAAATACAGAAGTTAACGAAGCCAAGTTTATTAATATGTCCATGAAGAATACGTAATTACCTAATTATGTTAGGTTTATCCGCTTCTACTCATTTAAGCTGCATTTTTGCACACTTTGCCATGTTTGAGAGACAGAACGTACTGAGCAGCATGATTTTTCGATTTAATTCTGATAATAAACTAGATAAGTAAATGACGACCTGATATTACATTCAAAATTCATTATAATCATATTGATTATATGAAAATACTTCTTGTAAACGATTAATATATTTTTTATCAAAAAAAAAACGTACAATTTTAAATTCTTGATAATAATTAATGACCTAACCAATAATTTTTGTCAAATAAATTTTAAATTTTAAATTTCCAGTTTTTATAATAATTTTTTTTTAAATATTAAATTTTCCTTATAAATATTTTTTAATAAACAGGTAGAATGTCCATGAAAGAAGTTGATACACAAATGTTAAATATACAAAACAAAAATAGTAGTTATTTTGTTGAATGGATTCCAAATAATGTTAAAGTAGCTGTTTGTGATATACCACCAAGAGGTTTACGTATGGCAGCAACATTTATTGGTAATACAACAGCTATACAAGAAATATTCAAAAGAATATCAGAACAGTTTACAGCAATGTTTAGGCGTAAAGCTTTCTTACATTGGTATACCGGTGAAGGTATGGATGAAATGGAATTTACTGAAGCTGAATCAAATATGAATGATTTAATTTCCGAATATCAACAGTATCAAGTATGAAAAATAGAAATTATAATATTTTATATATAGACAAATAATTTATAAAATTATTTTTATTTTTGTGTTTTCTAGGAAGCAACAGCTGACGATGATGTTGAATTCGATGAAGAAGATGAAATTCATGAAAATGGTCAAATCGTAGATGGTATGATGTAAAGAACAAAAGATGCGCAATAAAATATATATACCAAGCAACAAAATGGAATTTTCAATTCTAAAATAATAAATATATATTTTTTTTGGTAATAATTATATTTGGAGGAATAGAAAAAAAAATATATTATATTTTATTGCATGTTGAGATATAGCAAAAATTATATCTTCAATTTAAAAAGAAATAACAAAAAAAAATGTATAATTAGGAAATTTATAATTGAATCGAAATTGTTTGTTCAAGTTACTACTACTACTATCCATATACTAAATTTATAACAAACGCATCATTAAACAAATAAAAAATGAACAAAAATGAATTTTACTAAAAAATAAAAAAAAATACAACAAAATATAATTCAAAAGATATCAAAAACATAAATTTGGCATAAAATATAGTAAATATATTATTTAAGTTAAGAAGTAAATCAATTTTTCATATAAAAGAAGAAGAAAAACAGAATTTTTAATTATATTTTTTTTTTTTAAAGTATGGACAGAATACTATTTTTATTTTTGAGAATTTTAAATTATGTTAATATTTTTTAATGCATATATTTTGAATTTTATTTAATTTATTTGTTATTTGTGAAATGTTAAGAAAAAAAAAAAACAGACAAAATAATAAATTTTTATTAATTATTGTTACATCATAATTTTAAATAAAAGCCTTTATAATTAATTTTTTCAACGCATTAAAATAAAATAAAAGAAAAATTTATTTAAGTTCTATTTAAAATAGTTTTATTTAAATGGATTAAAAAGATTTTAATATAGTAATAAATTTCATGTTTTTGTCCGTAAATACATTTTAACAAGTTCATAATCACCAAGAATTAATCAGCAAGAATGCAGAATTCAATGTTGTCACACCAAGAAAATATTTAACCATTTTTCATTGACATAGTGTTTTTGTGGAGTTGGAATTGAAATCAATTTAAAATTTTGAAACATAATTAAGCCCTCGATATCATTTCATACCTTCGTTTTAAAGTTAAATCGTTTCACATTTAACTTTAAAAAATTGCGTGTTCCCTTAATATGTATACAAAAAAAACTGCTCTACATGCTACCCTACATTATTTTAATGTTATACTTGAACCTTTGAGAATAAGCACAATAATACAATATATTTTATCTCCACCTAAATCTTGATCCTCTAGACTAGATGTATAGAGAACCAGAAATTGGAAGTGTTCATTCATAAACCTGAGCTGAAGCTGATTAAGTGTCAGTAAAATTTAAATATTCTTTAAGAAATAAATGTTTTTCTTTCAATAATTTAATAAAAAGAGTAGCATAATCAGTATTTTTAGAGAGACTAAAATAGCATTGATTTCCATGGATCCTAAAAAATGTTGATGTATCAAATTTCTAGATCTGCACAATAAATATTTCTAAATCAACAAAATTAACGCATTTAAAAGTACATATTTGGACTTATTAAATGTAATTTAACCATTTCACGAATTTATTTATCAACATTGCCACTACCAAATATTATATTTATACATTGTATTTATTTTTTAGGTTTCTTTTAAGAAAATGTTTATGTCCATAATTTGCCCAAGGTGAAATAAATACATATAAATATTGATAATATTTGAATCAATTAAAATAATTACCGTATTACAAAATATGTGGACTTAATCGTTTTCCCTCCTACACAGACAGAGACAATGCAAATCAAACCGGGTTGTCTAGTCATTCTATTTAAACATTGCACCTTTAAAAATTAAAAACTGTTCAAATAAAAACATTGTCGACATTTTTCATGAACAATATCTACTTACGCCTTAACTAGATATATGCAATATAATGCAATATAATAGATATATGCAATATAACATGCAATATAATTTATACTTTCAGAACTAATAAATATATCGATATTATAAATAAATTACCAACTTATTAACGATTAAAATTAAAGTTTCTATAATTCTGAAATTAATGATAATCTTTATTTATTTCACTTCTTAATTTTTAAGAAATGGAAAATTTATTTTAATAAAAACAATAATCGTAATTACATAAATACATAAAAACTCGATAAAAATTGATAAAATAATAAAAAAATTTACTAACAAAATATTAATAATAAATCATAATATAAAATGATAAATTTCAGATTTATTTATTTATAAACTACAAAGATTTTTAATATTTTCACGTCACTCATTTAATAAAATTTGAAAAAAAAAAAACAAATACCAACAATTTCTAAACTCTAAGCATTGTAAAAGATAAAATCCCAAATATATATAGTCAAAAATTGTTTAAATTACTTTTCAACATGACAAATGATCCCTCTTTTCCTAAATCTGTATGCTATTTGTTGGCTGATTCTACTAGAACAATTCAACTAGACCGAATAAACACAATTCCATTTATTGAGACAATTTCACATGGTATAAATAATTCTTTCGATTCTTCAAAGTTTAAAATTTCTCACTATTCAATTTTATTAAATGTTGGATATTAATTTAATTAAATTGTAATAGCAATCACTCGTCAGTCCACTAATTATTTGTATAATTCTGTAATAAATTAGTTTTGTTCAGTAAAGTTAGCTAGTTTTACCCAGACTTATTAGTTTACTAAAAAGTAATATGAAAAAATAAGATAAAAGAATTTCATCGAGTGGAATTTTTACCAATAGATTAGGTCTATATTGAAATTGTATCTATATTGGAATTACTCTATCAGAATACGCCTAGAATCATTTAATAATTTCTAAAAAAAACAGGTTTTTTACCTGTAGCATATTTATTTATAACTAATGAAAAACAAAAAAAAATATTTAATTTTCACAAAATATCATTTATATATATAAAAAATGAGTTATTGCTTTATCATTTCATAAATAAATGATAAAGAAATTTCTCCTCTTTCTAGATTTCTATATTATGTTAAAAAGTTTTACATAAATATAACAAATTTCTTAACAAAAAAAAAACGCTTTTCACAATTATGTCAAAATTCTCGTATAACTATAAACACAACTAGTTACATATATTATTGTACAAAATATAATAACAATCTTATATATTTTAAATATTTATATTCTTTCTATATTATCATAACAAAAAAAAAGAAAGATGAGAAATTCAAATATTTATCTTTTATATTTCTTGAAGCTATTACCTTCATCACTTTTTCTGGAAGATTATGAAGACTAAGAGGCATAATATCGCAAAAAATATAATGTCATAAATCAAAAATTTTAAAAGGACTTATGTTTTTCTTACTTTATACGTTTTTTTTTTTTTTTTTCATTTATTTGTTTCTTCGCTTTTAAAATATAAGATGATCCACTTTATCCTTTTTCTTTGTGAATTTCATCTTTATTTTATTTATTTATATATACATATATTTTATGCTTTACTCTGATAATATAACAAAATATACAGGTCTATACATTGGCATAAATACCTAGGGCCAATTCTATAGGAAGGAAATCTTACCGAATACAGTAGAATATGGTACGGTACGGTACGGTAAAGGAATACGGTGTACTTTAATCATATAAATATAATTAATATTTATAATACACATCCAATAAATTTCATATATATATTTTTTAATTAGTAATCGAGTATCTAATCCTCATCAATCTCAGAGCCAAGCTCCATCTTCTCGTAGGAAAGAAAATGGGGCCCGAAAAAGTGACTGATAATTTGTTTGGATCAGCGAAAACAAGCATAAGGAGAGATAATGTTAGTATGTTATGTTAAAGAGAAACATATATATAGAAAGAAATTATCTTTTTATCCTTAAGCTTGATTTCTTGCACTTTCTCACATGCTGAGAAATAATTTACTATCCGCAATGGATTAAGCTCTGATATTTCCACCACCGAAAACAAAACAGATATTAATAGATTAGACACTTACTGCTTAATACAAGCAGTTAAATAAATTAAATAAATAAAATAAAAATAAATATATAAAAATTAAAGCAACAAAACAATAAAATTTAAATTAACAAGCTACCACTTACATAGGGCTTCACAATTCTGAAATAAAGCTACTACTTCTCTATGTCGTCACCTGCTAATTCAAATCATTAAAAAATTAAAAAAGTAAAATTGATAAACTAAAGTAGTTCTAAAACTATAAGTAAAAAATAAATAAAATAAAAATACAAATAATAATTCGCTAAGGAAGAACTGAAATCACGTACCAGCGTCAACAACCAACCAAATTAACAAGTTACCACTAGCTTTAGGCTTCGCAATTCTGTAAAGAACGCTACTACTTCCCTCCACTGTCACCTGCCAATTTGAGACTTAAAAATTTAAAATAAAAATATAAAATAAAAAATAAAAAAAGCGTGTTAGATTGCAATTAGCAGTTTGTAATAATCAAAAATCATGAAAAAACCATTCGTCAAAATAAATATTAAATATGTGTATAAAAACAAACAAATTAAAAGGGTTACCACTAGCTTCGGGCTTCATCGATCTAGGAAGAACGCTACTACTTCCCTCCACTGTCACCCATTAATTTGAGAATTTAAAAAATTATAAATTAAATATAATAACAAATCATGCGAATTGCAAATAGCAGTTTGTTATAAAAATCGAAATTAATGAAATCGAAAATCGTCAAATACTATATATTTATTTTATATTTTAAACATAAAAAATAACATATACATACATACTTATAATTAAGTAAAACATATAATATAAATATACATATAACACAAATATACATATACATATAAGACAAAAACATAAAAAAAAACTCATTGACTCAAGATCCTTTTAAGCTGAAGTTTGCTGTTATTAAAGTCAAATTTCCCGGCACTATTATTAACTTCGCGTAACATTCTCGAAATGGGTTCATTTTTCCCATAATCTGTGCTATGAAATTGTATTTTAAAAAGCGACACAGATCTAAGCGAGCGAAAATTAATATTAAGATTCATCCGTTCTAAGAGAAATGGAGAATCAATAGCACCAGCAATTACTTGGTGCACAAACACGATAGCAGCTATTTGACGACGCCTTTGAAGCGTTTGCAAATTTATAAGCTTGAGACGATCTACATAAGGAGGTAAGTTAAAAGTGTCCACCCAAGGAAGCCCACGGAGAGCAAACCTTACAAATCTACGTTGGACCGCCTCAACTCTTTGTATATGTACCAGTTGATATGGTGACCAAACTTGACTAGCGTATTCCAGTATCGGCCTAACATAAGTCATATATAAAGCCCTAGTAACATAAGGGTCAGAAAACTCCTTAGACCACCGTTTAACAAAGCCAAGCATAGAGTTAGCCCTACTAACTATATTATCGAAATGGGAGTGGAAGTTTAAGTTACTGTCACAGAGAATTCCTAAGTCACGAATAGCCGTGACTCTTGGAACAAGCGCACCATTAAGATAATAATCACGAGGTGGATGGCGAATGAGTTTACGGGAAAACGTAATAGCTTGGCATTTGTTAACATTGAGCTCCAGATGGTTCTTTTGACACCAAATTGAAAATTTATTTAAATCCTCCTGAAGGACAGTACTATCAGAGGGAGGTGAAATTATTTTAGAAGTTTTCATATCATCCGCATAAATATTGGATTCTGACTTTTTTATAATTAAAGTAACATCGTTTATGGATAAAATAAAAATTAGTGGACCAAGGTGGCTGCCCTGAGACACTCCAGACTTAGCCGTAAATGAGATCGAAGTATCTGACCTAAAAAGTACCCTATATTGACGATTTATTAAATACGATTCTAACCAAAGTAAAAAAGAAGGTGGAAACCCAAGTGCTTGAAATTTGAACAGAATAATCTCATGCGAAAGTTTGTCAAAAGCTTTGCTAAAGTCAGTAGTGATAGCATCGACGTCGTGACCAACTTCCATTGCATTAAGACTGCTAGACACGAATTCTGTTAAATTAGTGGTCGTCGATCTGCCCTTCAAAAACCCGTGTTGTTTAGGTGAAATCAGGGATTTACAGTGAAAGAAGAGGGTATCATAAACAATCCTCTCAAAAAGTTTAGGAATGCAGGATAGCTTGGCTATTGGCCTATAGTTACAAATTTCAGCTTTACAGCCCTTTTTATGTACGGGGATAATAAAAGAATCCTTCCAAAAACTTGGAAATATCCCCACTGACATAGATTTATTGAAAAGTGCTGTGAGAGGCTGTGCAAGGCTATCGCTGCATTTCTTTAAAACAATTGCTGGCAGACCGTCAGGACCAGATGAATAATCATCTTTTAAATTGCTAATTTTATCAACCACCGTTTCTAAATTAATATTTACACTTACTAAAGATGTCTGAGCTATATTATTTAAATAAGAAAAGTAATTAACGTCTGGCACAAAAACATTATCAATAAAAGCTTTATTAAAAAAATCAGCGAAGTGATTAGAACAACTTCGGGATCATTTGATGAATGATTATCATATTTTAATGTGGAAGGGTACCCGTCAGATTTCCTTTTAATATTAATAAATTTCCAGAATTTTTTCGGATCTGAAATAATGTCAAACTGCATTTGACTTATATAATTATCATATAGATCTTTAGATACCACAGAAAATTCGTCAGATACGCTAACATATTTCGAAAAAGCACAGTCCGACCTAGTTGTTAGAAACTTACGCCATAATTTATTCCTATTGTTTCGTAATGCGCGAAGTTCATTATTGTACCATGGAGGCGAAAAAACAAGGTTTTTTTGGATGTAAATTGGAACTGATAGTTCTATGCACTCAAAAATTAGAGCATAAAAATTAGAAATCATTAAATCAATGTTATCATTAGAATTAAAAATTATATCAAAATTGACATTACTAAGTAAAAAATTTAATTTATCAAAATCAGTTTTACGAAAATTGAAACGATAAGGATTACCATTATTATTATTATTATCATTACTATTACAATTACCGTTCTCATAAGCAAAAGTTAAGGAAAGTGGAGGATGGTAGGCATCCATAACTACGACGATTAACAGAAATTCTAACACATATTAATTCAACATTAATAGTATTAGGAACATTGAAAAAGGAAGCATCAAGATTAGAACGAACCGCAATAAGAACCCCACGCCCTGAAGAATTAAACCCATCTTTCCGAAAGACGCTAAAGTCTGAAGTAAAAAGTTCATTGTCGCGGAAGGAATCAGTTAAATTTGTTTCAGTTAAAGCAAAAATGTCGAAAGGAAGCATTTGCGATTTTAAGAAAACTTCAGCCGCTTTAGTTCGAAGTCCCCTTACATTTTGATAATAAAAGGACAAGCACTTTAGTTTTTTGGCACCGAAACCGGAGTATTTAAATAAAGTATAGAACCCGGTGCTCGAGATGATGTAAATTCCTTAATAAATATACCGCTAGGCCACGAATCAGATTTTAATAGCACGGAAAAGTATTCTGCAGGAACGGTTATCTTAAACGACGCAACATGAGCATCTTGTTTACTAATTTTTTGGCATTTAATATGATCTATATTAATATTTATAAAACTATTTTTTATAAATGTTAGAACTGCTTCAGACGTAGTTTCTGGGTGGAACCGTGAACTAAAAATAATTTTTGGACGCGAAACAACACGTAAAGTAGGAGGAGGTGATAATGGTTCTAACGACACAGAAGAATCTAATGAGGATGGACAAATAGTGTTATTGTTAGTAAATGCACTATTATTATTGGAATTTGTAATACTAATAGTATCTAGTGCAATATTTGAATTAGTAGTTTTTTTTTTATTAATATTATTATTTTTTTAGCTCTAGATTTTCTAGTTTTTTTTCCCGTCTTTTTTATTTTACCGCTAGGTATATTAACCATACCATTGACTACACTATTATTATTATTAGCATCAATTGCACTTGAAGTACCACTTATAACATTCGAAATATCTTATGTTGACTGCTGAGCGGTAGCAATGTTATTATCACTCTGTTCTGAGGATGATAACTGATAACTCGTCCATTAAGTTGTTAATAACAGAGTTTTTAGGAATAACATTACTCGATGTATCAGATAGAATTTGAACAAGCAATTGCTCAGTAGTTGATGATTGATCAGGTTGGTGATAAATAATTGACTTGGCCAAAAGTTCGCTAACGATTTTATTTGTTGATGTCAATTCAGTTTCGACGCGTTCGAAATTAATTATAATTTTATCAAAATGTGTATCTTGCGCTGAATTGGCATTATTGAAATCAGTAGAAAGTTTACTGATTGATTTCAATATCGACTCAATGTTAGTATCAACTACTTTTTCAAAATTATTGAGCTTGACAGTATTAATATTAATATAGTCACGAGCCAGCGAATAATTTTGAGAGTTTGTAAAAATTTCACGTTGGATCAAGTCTAATTTATCTTTAAAATTATCAATAAATGATAAATCAATGTTTTCAAGTTTTGAAAACAATTTGAGAATCTTCGGAAAATTCTTTTCATTACCGAATAAAACACGGTTCATAATCTGAGTATTTGTGTTAATATTATTACTAATATTTTCCACCTCACCACTCAAATCAGTAACGTGCTTCTGAAGCAAATCAAATTTTCGTTGGAAGTTATATGAAAATTCACAATTATTTTCAACAATGCTCTTGATAGAGGCTAAATTAGCAGAAAAATCTTCCATTATTATATTATTTTTTTGTATAAGTCCACAAAAATTTGTGGATTTACAATCTGCGCAAATAAAATTAAAAATTTTGAAACAATCGCCTCTTAATTTAACTATCTTAGAAGTATCAATGGCAGTATTACAAATACAACAAATAACCGATTCCATATTAAACAAAATGTACTTCACAATTATAAAATTAAAATAATTATAATGTTTGAAAAAATAAAACTTAAAAACTTAAAAAATTTTAATAAAAGAAAGAAAGAAAGAGAAAGAAAAAATTCGGAAATTTGACTTTAACCCAAAAAATGATTAAAAAGACAGCAACAATAAAATTATAAATAATACTCACAATTGAATACGACCATATGATATTGAAATTAGTAACAGACCAAAAACAACAACAAAAAAGAACACAATAAATTAAATTCTCTTGAGAAATATATATCGAGTTAAAACAAAACTGTAACACTACGTCACTAGAAACAAGTTTTTTTTTTTTTTGTATTTTTTGATATTTTTGATTTTTGTTATTTTACAAGAAAAAAATATAATATTAAATATTTCTTTTAAATTAATTAAAAACAGGCAGAAATCAAAAAAAATATATAAATATAAATAAATATGCACAAAATAAAACAAATTATTATTATTTATTTAGATTAAATCAAAGAATATATAAATACTTCGTATATAAGAAGTTTCAACGCTATACAAAACGAAAATTCGTTAAAATATAAATAAACTACCAACATCAGTACATCAAAATTATGTATACAGATTTTTTTGTCTTGTTTAAATTTTTGAGAAATATGAAATCCTTTTGCTCACTCAGTGAGATCGTTTTTTATTCTCTATAATATGATAGATAAATTCTTATTTTGCATTTGCTTGGTAATATGATTATTGCGAGGGGCTGAAGAAAACAATTTTTATTTCTGAAATTTAAATATGTACGGTATTTATATTTTATTTTCTAAATTTGCGATTGCTCGTGTTTTAACAAAATTATTTTATGCTTATTTTATCATGCTTAAATATTATAAAATTAATATGAAAAAAAGGAACAAAAAATCGTTTTTTTAAACATAATTTTAAATAATCAAATTTGTAAACAATAATGTAATAAATAAAATAACAAAAGTAAAAGCCAATACAAAAATCAAGTAACAAAAAAATAATTAAATTTTTTAACAAAAATATACTTAATAAATAAAATAACAAAAGTAAATAACTAACAAATAACAAATAGTTATTTAAAAACAAAAATGTTAAAATTAATTTTTTTAAATTGGCAATTTGTAATTCGCAGATAAGTTTGTTTGGGTACCTTTAACCATCCATGTACAGTTTTTATATAAAAGAACTAGTATCATAAAATCTAGAACAGACTTTCTATGGTCAAAACATAAATGTTCTTCTTCGAACCATTCTGGAAACTCTTTACGAGTTGCTTCAATGCATGATTCTACAATTCGTTTTTTTATAAAATCTATATGTAAATAATTTTTAAAATACATTTCGAAAATTTTAAAATGAATTTTACTTATATTAAACAATAAATCGGATGGTGGTTTCAGATACAAATTGTCTTCTGAATAATTCCTATGAGAAATTAAATATTCCGATGGAAGCGTAAGATCTCTTATATCAGACGTTTTGATCATATCAGCTTTACAAGTTTCACATCCAATTTTATTTAAAATAACTTTAAATATTGCGTATCCTATGAAATATCTTTTTGCATTATCACATAAATTAAATTCTTTTTCTAGATACTCGTTTAAGGCTTCGAAATTACTAACTTCAGCAACACTTAATACTTCCTCGTTAATTTTGGAATTTAAATCCGTTTCAAATTCTAGTTGTAAAATATTTTCCTCAATATTTGATATGTTCCAATCCAACAAAAGATCATCATCGTTTTCGCAGTTTTTGTTAGTTGTAGATACTTTTGATGTTACTATTTTCATGGACATAATTCTAGCTACGGAGTATTGCAACACTTGGCATTCTATTATTTCCATTTTTAGATCTTATTTGGGCAAATAAATTTTCGAGTGGATCTTGGTTAAGCCTTGATGTTAATAAAAAGTTTATATTTTGATTTTGTTCAAAAATTTCCGAAGATAATTGTAATATTCCATTAATAGTCTGTTTTAGACCAGAAAGACAATAATTTTTATTACTATCACTAGATAATTTTATATTTGATACATACATTTAATTTTAGCCCTGAAAAGGGCTTTTTTTTCTATTACCGAATTCATAATTAAAACAAAACTAAATAAAATAAACCTTCTTTAGCAAAATTCAAAATAGAATTAAAATTATTGCATTAGTAAAATTTAAATAATTGTAAATTGTTATTACAAAAGTAAGGAGTTAGAAAGAAGGAAGGAAAAAAACTAGAGAAATTTTAACAAGTGTCTGTAGCGGGCGCCACGTAGTCTGATGTAAAATACTGTAAATTTATTTTTATGATACAGTTTACATATTGTTGTTGGTCATTTATTTATATATTAACAAATTTTGGATTTTCCGTTTTTCAAATTTGAACAAAATTATTTTATGTATACCAAATAAAATAATTTTGTTCAAAACACGAGTAATCGCAAATTTAGAAAATAAAATATAAATACCGTACATATTTAAATTTCAGAAATAAAAATTGTTTTCTTCAGCCCCTCGCAATAATCATATTACCAAGCAAATGCAAAATAAGAATTTATCTATCATATTATAGAGAATAAAAAACGATCTCACTGAGTGAGCAAAAGGATTTCATATTTCTCAAAAATTTAAACAAGACAAAAAAATCTGTATACATAATTTTGATGTACTGATGTTGGTAGTTTATTTTTTATAATTTTTAGTAATTTTAACTTCGTTGAAATATCTTATAAAAATTGTATTGTCTTTGATTAAATGAAAATAAATTAATCACATGCAAATTAAATAAATATAATTAGTAAAAATCACAAAAACACAACCGACCCGATAAAGATCAACAAGAGAATTGTTTTAGGTCTTTAGATCAAGGTGGGCACAAATTAAATATTTGTTCAGCGTGAAAAAATCTCAGTTATGCCACTGGCTATATATAATATGAATCTGTCAATTTGTCTTTTGAAAAAGTTCTGATGGATGTTATTAATAAATATATACTGCAAAAAGCCTATTTGTCAATATCATGTGCCATATTACTGCAATATAGCTTTGACAATTTTAATCATTTTTTCTTATTTTCGTATTCCCTTAACCCTTTTTTTTATACTTTGTACAAATCAAAGAATTTTCTTTCGTACAGAATATAGATTGAAAATAATAAAGTTTGTTGCCAATACAAATTTTGGATGTCAACTCTGAAATTAAATTGTTTTTATTTAGGGAAAAATTGATATTTATTAAATAATTAGTAAGTAAATATAAATATCTAATTTATAAAGTTTTAAACAAACGAATATAGAACACGGATATTTTAAAATGTTGAATTCTTTCCGAATCGCGAAGCAAAGAAACTTTTATAATGAATATTTTAATGTTTTGGAATTCTGTTAAACCATTTTGGTAGTATATATACTTGTACGTGCATGTACCAACAATTTAGGACTGTGCAGAAAACAAGTAGTTAGTTAAACAAAGAAATTATTGCACAGCGTATCCCGGGAAGATATTGAAAATAAATATATTCGGTATTCGGTCACAATTCATTATTAACTTCGAAACGAAATGAATTAAGTAAAACTTATCGGAAAATTACCTCTAACCGACAACTGACACCATACAATGAAAAATCATATTACTCTATGTAACTAACAATTTATTATATATAATAGCTCTATATAATTTTATTAATACTATAAATGTTATATAACAAGCTTCACTTATACATGTTCGAAGTTATATAAACAGGGTATCATTACAGAGAGCGAAATAGAATGATGAAGTGATTGATATATTAGTTTTAATATATACAAAGAACAAATTGGACATAATTTATGAAGTTCCATATATAGAATTGCTATGCCATATAGCGACTCCTTTTGATCAATTCATAAATGTAAAATATTGATGATTAGGGATGTAGTAATCTTTTTAATTTTATACAAAACAACATAATATAAAATTAACGAAATAACGATATAGATACGTTTTTTTCATAATTCTATTCATAATTTTATTCTAATCCTAGTTAGACAGATTCAAATTTAATTTCTTTAATTTCATGCTAAAAAAAAATAAAAATAGTATTAAAATTTCTAACATTTTGTTGACATCAATAAAAAATCTGATTCCTTTTTTAGACTTTTTCATTTTTTCAGTAATTCGCGGTTTTTTTAAAATATTATATTTTATTTATCATTCTAATTATAGAAATTGGTATAAATAATAGGCATATAAACGTACTTATGTATATAGACATTAGACATACTTCAGGATTTATTGAAATCTTTAATGGTTCAGGTGTAAAAATAAAATCAGAAATATTAAACTTTATATATTGTAAAGCATGATAGATAACACAACTAATAACGGACAATTTGTTGACAAAACAGAGTCAATGCGATAAGTGAATAGTTCCTTACTTATACACAAATTTGCAATATAATTATATTAAAATAGCATTTTTTTAAATATTCTATGAATTTAATATTTCAAGAATGTGTAAATAATTTCAAATCCCAATGAACTTACCAACTTGTTTGAAAGACCACGGTGCTTACCACGGTGCTAAGCTGAGTTTAATTTCATTGAAATTGTGACATATTTGAATTTTACTTTGATATCATTACAAAATCGATAGTTTTATCTGTAACACATCGTAGTAGTTTAGTTAACCACTAACTTAACTTATTGTTTACAACTATATGCTTGATTTAAGAACAATTTTCTTCTTCAGGGTCCAATTTTCTTCTTCAGGGTCCAATCAACGGGCGGATGTTGGTTATGATCAATTAAAAACTTCCTTTCGACGACTCACTTCAGAGCAGATTAATAGTAGACATATTGCACCATTCTTCAAGATTTTTTATCCATGTTAAACATCACCTACCCTTTTGCTTCTTCTACCGCCGATTTAATCTTGTATGACATGCTGCAGCGATCTATATTTCTCATTACGTGACCTAAAAATTGTATTGCTATAATTTCATCATTAATATAATATTCAAATTACGTAGAACTTCTTGCCAATTTATCAATTTGATTTTTGGTTTTAGGTTAATTTCATTTTTATAATCATATTATAATTAATATGAATAAATATTATTGAAATTTGCTCTAGATTCTAGATTATTCTATTCTCGATATTATTTCAATAGTTTGTAGCATAGTTTTCAATTATTGTTCTCAGATACTTCAATTTTGTTATACGTATGTTCAATTTCTTGGGTTAATGCTGATGTTCATGTATTTTTTTTATATTATGTACAACTCATATTCCATATTTATGCACAACTCATACTTCCCGCAGCTTTAGTTTATATTATTTAACATTGCTTATAAATCATCAAAATTGGTTGTTAATGAACAGTTTAATCATCCACAATGCATATATTGTTTATTTTTTTCCATTTACAATAATTCCTGTTTCTATTGAGCAAATTGAATCCGATTACCATCTTGTGTACTTAATACTTACATTATGACTAGTATATATTTTTTTTTTTAATTAAAAAAATTGACATTAAAATTAAAAATAATACTTATATTTTGTATTTATTTAATTTATTTACATATATTATTTAAACATGGAAAATTTCCTAAATCTAAATTCATTGCATTTGGATCATTTATTGAAGAGAACTTTGCCTTCACAAAAATCTATTTCGATTTCGTGATCCTCATATAATAGAACAGTAGATTCCTCTTCCGCCAAATCACTACTGTCTGTGTCCTTTATCTGAAACTTCACTGTCGATGGAGTATTCCAAAAAAAAACTTTATAAAATTTGGTAACCGACGACTTCATCGAATGATCAATTCATAGAATTATAAGTTCATTGAAAATTTTTTTTTTTTTTTAAATATTACTACCTCATTGCTTGCTCCAAATTTGTAATTGCTAATCTAATATCTTTGTAAAAAATTATGCAAATCTTTGTTGAAAAACCAATTGCCCAAAAAATATATTTTTAATAGCCGATTGAGAAATATAGCTCCAAGTGCAGATATATAGCGCCCGCCCATATTGTATCATTTCTACACCGTTACTTTTTTAAAAATATTATTAATATAATATAATATTGTACTGAGGGTATCTCTATCGGATTCTAGTGGATTGTGAGCGCAACGCCATCTAGTCATGACATTTAAAATTTAACTTACATGTAAGAGTAATTAGTTTTTGTATAAGACGTAACACACGTTGCTTTTGATATATAAAATAAAATTGAGTATTATTTATATCGTTCTGAGAGTAAAACACGTTTTTCATTTAATCTTCATCCACTTACATCGGTCCTGAGGTCCTGACTCACATGGATACTATCATATTTTTACTATGATAAAGAAATGTAAAAAAATGCACTGGGATTCAGTGCTACCAACAGAATGCTTACAATCTGGTTTCCAATTAGATGAAATAATGTTTTCCAAATTAAATAAATTATTTTTATTTTTTTCTTATTATATTTTTTGGCCCAATTCCAACAATTAAATTTTTATTTATAAACTATATAAAGTCGTTCTTTCTTCTTCGTAAAACATCAAATGTCAAGAAGTATTTATTTTTTATTTTATAATTGTTTTCTTTTTTAAAAGTCTTGAATCTGAATCAATATTGCTTAATCATTTGACTTAATCATATATTTACATAAAAGTGATAATGAAATTTTTGTTACGTTCATAATTAAATAAAACACGTAAATTATTTATATAGTAAATTGTATACTAGAAATTTTTATATGTGGAATAATAATTTAATAAATAGTCGAAAAATAAAATTAAGTTGAAGAAAATTAAGGTTTCTTGTGTTTTTCAAAAATCTCAATAATTTTAAAAACAAAATGGTTGTAATATAAATTTTCTTATAATTGCGTATAATATTATTAAAAGTGCATAAAATTTAAATATTTTTCTACATGCTAATAAGATAGGGGAGTGTCAGTGTCCCGTGTATTTTAATACCCTAGCAATACATTTTATCAGCATTGTGAGAATTCTAAAAGAATTTCAACAAAAAGAACTAAAATTTATGCTTCACTAAGATTACAAACGAGAAATTACAAAAGTCTCACGACTAAGACCAGTCAAATTTTTAATTTATTAAAATTTTATTTATCCGGACAAGAATATTAGAAATGAATTCGTAAGAAAAAATTTTAATATACATATTATTTATTTTCATTGTTTTCTATCTAATTTTTATAAAAATGTGTCTTGTTAAATCGATCAGACAGAATTTGTTTTAATTGTGTATATTATAATTAGTATTTCCTTAACTTAATTATTTTTATTTATTTATTTATAAAATATATTGCAGAAACACAAGTGTTCCTCCTTCCCATCCCACTACTTCTTCGGTAGCAACGTCACAAGTCACAGCGGGGGTGGTTAATGGAAATAATATTATAGAACAACAACAATATCACAATAACAGCAGCAATAAACAAATTGGAAACATTGCACAAAATGCCAGTTATGAGAATGGAAGTAGTGGTGCCCTTCCAGCAATGACCACCAACAATAAAAGTTAGTTGCACTTTATAAATATACATATTATATTTCTGTAGAAATAGTATTTTCAGACACTACTTTCTACAATACATATTTTTTTTTTTTTTACTCTACGATATTTCAATATTTGGATCTAAAATTCCAGTTTTTGATATTTTGCCTCCTACTTCTTTTTGTATATATATATATTCGAAAAAGGTTATAAAAATTATCTAGTGATATATATCTGGTATAATATTATTTACCGTACACATGGTCATAGTTAAATGAAAAACAATAACTACGAAAAATGTCAAAGATCCGGTAATTAGTTTCCGATTGAAAAAAAAAAATAATAATTTTATATTGTTAAATTTTTTGATGTTATTAAAAAATTATAAGAAATTAAAATCTCATGGTAGTTATAATGTGAAATTTTAACAGTTTTTTAGAAATTCAACTTATAAAAATGTATAAACCACAATATATAAGAAAAAAATCAGTTATTTTCATTGCTTTACATTTAGGATTTCCACTATTATCATGTATTATTCTGATTTGAAAACATTTCTCCACAGAATCTGAAACCGATAAAATTTAGAAATCCCGTGATTTATTTTTATCTGCTACAAATTCCAGACAAATCAGTTATTTTCACGCTGCCATCAAGATTCTTGTGAAAATATTTTGCATTTGTGGCACAGAATAAAATTAGAGAATAATTTACTTTATAATTTATTAACAGCAGTGAAACTTTTAAATAAAGAAATAAGCTATTTCCATCTGTAATACCTTATTCACACCTTACCTTATTAAATATCTTTCGTGGTTTTAAGTCCCCAAAAATGTTTTTTTTTTTTTTTTTTGTGAATAACTAAATTATTTTCCATCCGAATTTGCTGAAATAAACAGTTGTGGACAGATATTTAAAATTCCAGAGATCAATCCCTTTAGAAAAATCATATTTTGGTACCGATCCTTACAAATTTTAGATACGTACAATTTAGGAGTCCCAAAAAAATAAATTATTTGAAAGAAGTACCCAAGTGGCGATTAGAGATTGTATTTATTTATTTTTTCAATAGTAATAACTAAAATTATTATATTACGGGCTATTCATATATGTATATTTAATTAAAATAAATTAAATAAATTGATTTTTTAAAATATTATCCTCCAAGTTTGATTTGATGGAAATTGGCAACCCTATTTATTAGCAATTCTATATAAAACAAAACAGCAGTTCAACGTTCTTCGATATTATTAAACCAAAAAAAAAAACGCTTTGAAATTAATTGCGTATATTTTGTTTTTGAGTTTTTTCTAAACTATACCGAAATTAGAGTAAAATTGATTAATCCAATTTAAAGTATGCTTACTAATTCCTCATATAACTTAGGAATTGATTTTGGATTGTCGACAAACACATTAACATTTATGAACTCTAAATTAAATCATAAATTTAATAGATAAAATATAAATAAAAATATTAGATTAAGAAAGATATTAAAACTATCAGTGGTCAGTGAATATTTTTAATATCCACATCCACAATTTTGAACTAGAACACATAATAAGAGTTTAAGAAACTAAATTAAAAACTTGTCTGTCTCTTTTAATATATACGAGTTTATATATATAAATATACGATATAAATAACATTTTTTCGCAATGATTGTTTTCACTTTTTTGAAAATTTGTTGTACTATTCTTTTTGTTGTTGTTTTGCTTTGCTTTATTTATTATTTTAAAGTTTTACCAAGTGCTGCGCATTTTTAAGCACACAAAGTCTAAAATTCCAAAAAAAAAAATGTATATAATATATATATATATATAAATTGTAGGATGATAATAATTATTATAGTTTTATTGTATTTCACATGACCTTTATTGCTATGACGTGTTGATGTGATCAGTAGTTGCCGTTTTTTAAAACTTTGAACGTTATAATTTTATAATTATTAAATAATTAATTAAAGAACGATCGGTGTTTTTAAAAATATATTTGAAATTAATAATAAATTGGTATGCATATTTTTGGATTGAATAATTATATATACAAAATATTAATAAAAAAATAAATTTGCAAGCTATAATGATTATATAAGAAAAGCAATATTATATTTAAGAAACAAGAAGTACTTGTTGAATCATCGAATTTGAGATTTATGATGTCATTTATTTACATTTTCTAAAGTTAACTTAATATTTATGTACAGTTTGAAATTAATAATATATTATAATGTATGTACATATATTTCAATTGGAAAACACTGAAATAATTACTTTTATATTAGCTTTTTCACTTTAAATTTTAATCAACAAAAAAACTTTTACTTTTATATATATTTGTAATCTTAAATATTATTCATTCATAATCGTATAATATTATTTTTATTTTATGTGTTAGATTTCGATAATTGTAAACGTAAAAAATCAAAATCACGTTCATCTAATAATAATCAAGCAAATTTAAGTTTACCAAAATCTCATTTAGATGCTTGGTTAGAAACTTGTCTGAAAGATTCAACTGCACCACAACAACAACTATCATCATCATCAGAATTTTTAGATTATAATCAATCCAGTTTTAATTTACATAATAATAAAAAACCATTAGTTCAGCCACAATTTTTTACAAAAACTACTTATCCAGCACCATTTAGTCAAGGATTTCAAAAGGTATATATATATTTTTCCTTTTTATACTTTAATTTTTTGTTCTAATAAAATATTTTTGTTAATTTAATTTATAGACAATTCCAAATAATCAAAATTTACTTTCGAATCCATATTATTTTAATAATTTTCTAAGAAATACAACACATCATGGTATGAATGATGAATTTACAAGTTTACCGCCAATAGTAAATTTAACAACAAATGTAGGAGGCGGAAATATTGATAATAATTTAGATATAAATGATCCAACTAGAAAGTAAGTTAAAATTTTAGTTTTGGAGGTTCAAATTAGTTTTATTAAAAGGAAAACAGACTGCAAAATTTTTTTTCAGGGAATTGTTTTTCTAAAAAATGTCTGATTCATTAAAATTATATAAAATCTGTATTTATTGTAGTTTTAGATTTAGTGATCCTTGTCTTCTGAATCCATCTGATGGTGAATCAAAAATGAGTGGCCAAAATACACCTAATGACAATGGAAATAATTTAAATAACAACAAATTATTTCTCACACTAATGGAACAAATAAATTTATTACATGAAACAAATTCAAAAATTTGCCGAAATCTTCAAGATACCAAAAGTAAGATTTAAAGATTTTCAAACGTTTCTCATGACACACAACTCGTTGTGCCAAAGGTTTAAAAAATATAATTGCAATTATAATTAATCAGACATATTAAAAAATTGCAATTGTGGTCGTGACACATTAATTAATTAAGTCACATATTCAACTAGTTGCAGATATCCTTTCAAGCATTCTGATTGGTTAATAATCGTGGTTGTGTTTTATGAGAAGTGAATGAAAATCAGTTTAAATTATTAAATTTTTATTAATATATTATAAATAATAGTTTTTTTTATGCACAATTCTCTTCTCACTAATTGCAATAAAATATTTTTTTTTTGTAGCTTATAATTTTCTATTACAAAACACCTCTGTATTTTAATACTTTTTTTATTTTTTTTTATTTGTTTTTATTTTTGTTTTTCTTATTTTGTGTCTTTCTATTTGTATACTTAAAGTTGATATTGAAGCTTTAAAAAATTCACCTAATTGGGGTTTAAGACACCGTAGAGATAGCTTGAGTGGACTTAGCACACATAGTCAACCTATGGGTTTCGCTTTTGGTACACAAAGTCCAGCTCCAACTTATCACTCAGGTATTATTGCTTTTTGATATATGTTTGTTTATAGTTTTTATAAGTATATTTCTAAATATTTATTGTGTAATTTTGTAGTTTTTCTTACAAAAATAAAAAGTAAGTAGTTTTAAGAAAATTAGTATATGTATATCAAAACAAAAGTAATTCTGATACTGAAAATGGATTAACAAAATGTGAGAGCTTGACTTCTGAAATTTAATTTATATTACCAAAGCAGGAGTTTATTTGCGGCTTTATATAAAAATATAATATTTTGTTAAATACTGAGAGCCTTTCAAAACAGATTTATTTACTAATAAATATTTAGTTAATAATTGAATTATTTTAAAAATTATATTATTTTAAGTAAATAAAATATGCATTATTTTTTAAAGGCATGTATACTCCGGGTATGATGACAGATGTTGTTAGAGAAGTAAAAGAAGCGGCACGTGTTCGGGAAGATGCACTTTTAAGCAGGTAAGAGTAAAAGTGAATAATTAAATAAAATTTACTAATGAAACTATTATTTTCTTATAAAAAAAAAAAAAAAAAACAGAGTAAAATCTATGGTAGAAGAAAGATCATGGACAATGGGTGAGGGAAACTTACGAATGATGAGAGATATTGAAGAATTAAAGGTATGTTTCAGATTCAATAACTATCAACAAATTTAAGAAATGATAGTTATTTCAGTGTTTTTTAAATAACATTATTTAAGTTCCGCGAATCATCCTAAAGTACTCCGTCAGAAATGATTTTTAAATTAACTTATTTCTCATTAAATTTTCTATACATTTACATAATTTACTCGAAATATTTGGTGACAATAACTATAAATAAAATCTGTCAGCTTATTTCAATTTAATATATGAATTTATTATTGTCTGAAAAAGTAAGTTCAATTACTTAAGTCGTCAGTATATTAAATACTATTCCTAATATACAAGTCAATATTATAGTAAAAGCTTGTTTAATTATATTTGATATTCTATGAAAGTAAAAAATATTACATTCCGTGGTCTCAAGTGATTTTAACAAACAATATTTGATAGTCTCGTAACAGAAAAAACTTTAAATTTAAAAGTATTTATTTCTCATGGAAAATCTAGGTATTATTTGTGCTTATAACACCTTTTATATTTATTAAACTCTTGTATTTAAAATTTATTGATTTATCCTTGAATGTAAAATAAAAAATATTATAATATTTTTCCTTTGTTTATATTATTAATAAAATAATAATTAATTAATTATTTCAGTCACAAATTCAGCATTTGCGTAGCGACCGAAAAGACTATAATAAACGAATAACACAACTCGAGGCCGAAAATAAATATATGAAACAACTTTTAACATCATTATTAAATAATAAAACCAATGAAATTATTCATGAGCATGAATATTCACGTTCCACACCAATAAATCGGAAAAATTCAACAGAAATTTTAGGAAATTCAGTAAATAATCGACCGAAACGTCACAGCTTTAATTTACATTATGGTGTAATAAATCAAAATGATGAATCAGCACCAGTTCTTAATGCATTTAGTCCAAATGATAGAAAATCAACAACTTCATTTGATAATACAAAATTGATTGAGACACCTCCAAATACTAATAATCGTAGTAAAAACTATCAACATCAATTAAATGGTTTAAGACATACAAATACTCAATCATCGCCACAAGATCAATATAATAGTCAATTGCGTATAATTGAAAATCAATGCTCAACCTCAAATCATCCATCATCATTGCCATTAGAAACATCAGGTTTACCAGAATTGTCAACAAATGATACCAGTGAACAAAATGTATTACAAATGGAAAAGGATACAATTGAATTAAGACGTGAACTTCAGGAAGCATTAGCTAGTAAAAAAGATGCTGAAAATAGAATTATTGCGTGGGTTTGACTAACTAAATTACAGAAGTATTTTCCAAAATGTTAAACGATTGTTAATAAATTATATTTCTTTTTTTTTTTCTCTCTTTTAATATTTTTAGACTTGAAAATGTTGTTAAAAAACTTCAAATATTTGATGAAAGACAAAATATAAATATTAATCATGTTGGTGATAATGTCGGTGGTGGTGTTAAAAGTGATACTGTCGGAAATAGTAGTGGTGGTGGTTTAGTTATTGACCATGGAAATCGTGGACATGGACATACAAATTTTATTAACGGATCTACATCGTCAACACAACAACACCGACTGCTAACTAATACTGGTAGTGATAATATGTATCATTTAAATAACAGTATCAATAATATAATGTCGTCGCCAATGCAAGGTTCTAAATTTAGCCTTGCCGGTCCAATAACAGATTTATAGTTTTAAGCGAAATAATTTTATTTTTTACGTATTTTATTTTAATATAAAAATTTAGTTTTCATTTTTTTTTTTTATTTTGTTATATATTTATTAGTCATATATTGTGTAAAGAAAAAAGTGCCATTTGTAATGTAACAAAAAATAATAAAAAAAAAACGTAATAAGCAAAGATCAAATAATTAGACTTATAATAACAATAACATTTAAAAGAATTTTAAATATTTGCTCATTTTTTAAACAACATTATATTCCTTGTATTGTAAGATTAATAAAATGTTTCTATAACTAATATATTTCAATTGTTCACAAAACAAATAAAAACATAATTTAACAAATTAACTAATTTTAATATATGTCGTAGCGAATATTTTAAGTTTCTTGTATAGATATTTAAAAAACAAACAAATATATTTAATAAAACTTACTCAACTATTGTAATTCAATTCCTTCAAGTCTCAATAGCATTATAATGAAAGTAGATAGATTGTTACAGTAACAACAAATTTAAAATTAATATAATAAAAAACATTTATTCTTTTATAAAAAGTCATTAAGATTTCGTATTTTTATTTTAGATTTAATTATGTTTACTTTTATTACCAATTAAAAGTAGCAAATTTTAGGACGCCAAGTTTTAGCATAACTACTCATAAAAAAATGGGGTTCTTATAAAAATATCCACTACTTCTTTAAGCTCCACATCCGTTGCCGACGTTGGGTCATCATCAAATTTGATTTCAAAATACAGGTATTTTTTTTAAAAAGAATATCAATTTTAAATCCCAGATTAAAGGCCGTCTTGCAAACCATTTGAAGAAAATAAAAATATAAATAACATTAGACAAATGCCAGTTTGAAGTACAAAATCAAGAACACTATTCAATATTCTATTTCAAGATCCGAACAGATAAATCAGTATCATTGACTTTTTTATATCGGTAAGGAAGTCAGCGGAGTAATAACATTGCTCATCTTTACTGAATATAGCAGTAAAGATTGGCATTCTGAGGAGGGCAGCAACCGAAATCTATTAGACTACAACAACTTTGTTAGTTTAACTTCCCATATTTAGTAAATATTTTTCAGTAATCTATTATTTTCACATTTATTTATTACAGTTTATAGTATTATACGATAATAATTTAAACAAAATTTAATAATTTTAAAAACAAAAAACAATTTCATTCCAGTTCGTTGCATAAATTATAACTGAAATTTACCTATGAGCTTTAAGCGCATCATAGAATTAACAGCTTTAAGAGCATCATAAAAATAATAGATGATTTTAGCATAGCATAAAATAATTCCAAAAATTATAAAAATAGATAAGAACACAGCATACATTCTAATTTTAATATTCTTAATATATTTTATTTAATATTTTTAACTAATTTAGTTTTTGTGTCCACTTTAAAAGCTGATGGACATAAATTTTGATTTTTACAATCAGCACAATTCGGTTTTAAAGGTGTACAAATAGTTTGTCCAAAACCAACTAATAAATGATTAACTTCACACCAATGTTCTGGTGGCAACCATGATTCCAATTCAGCACGTGTTTGTTCAGGATTTTTTGTATTGCGCACCCAACCTAAACGATTGCATATTCTATGAACATGCACATCTACACCTATTCCAGTTACAATATTCCATGCTGATTTCATACAAATATGTGCCATTTTTGGTCCAACACCAGGTAAATTAATTAAATCTTCTATAGTATTTGGAATATCTGAATTATATTTTTCAATTAAAATTTTAGCTGTTTTTTGTAAACTTTTTGCTTTAACTTTATAAAATGATACTGGACACAAGAGTTTTTCTAAATCTTCAGATTTAATTGCTACTATACTGTCTGGTGTTAAGCTGTGTTCTTTCAAACGATTCATTGCATCATAAGTTGTCTGGGTTGAAATAATTAAAATTATTATATAATACAAAATATACTGAAATATAAAATTACTTGATCTTTAGTTTGGCTGGACAACATTAAAGCAACTAAAATATGATATCTTTTTGATTTGTCATCTAACATTTCATCAGCACATTTATCACAACCCATTGTATCTACAGGAGCTAATTTTTCAGATCTCATTTCTTTTATATTTGCTAGGATTTCTTGCCAATTGACTGGTTCCCAATTACCAGCCTTCAAGTTGGAATTTGTTGGTTCCCCACAATTTTTTTTATTTTGCCGTTTTTTGGATTTTAACGGTTTTTTATATTGTAATTCAATTAGCATATGCTCTGGAGTATAAAGTTGTCTTTTCGTTCCACTTATTTCGAATTTCACCTCATTGTCATCAAGTAATAAGTTCTCTGCAGCTTCTTTTTTATCATTTTTAATATTATCTTTAAATTTATTTTTAACATCTGATTTTTTAATATCTTCTTCAGATTCTTCATATTTAATTTTTTTTTGATTACGAGTTCTTCGGTGTGAAAAATAAGGCGAAACTGTATTTGATGGTTCCTAATCCACAATAAATTAACTAAAATTTTTTTAATTTTATTTAGCAATAAGAAAACTTACTGATTTAACTATAACCTTATCTTCATTTATAGTTTTCTTTAATTTATTAGATAGCAATTTTTTTTTAAGTTCTGAATCCATTTTCTTAAAATACAACACAAAATGTTTAATTTTAATTAATAACGGCATATAAACTTTAATAGCAAAAAATAAATATTATTTCTATAGATTTATAAACCAACAAAAACAAACCAAAACCCTAGCAACAAAACAGATGACATAATGAAAACGGGACGACAATCTTTTGATGATTCTTTCTCTTTTGTATGAAAAACTAAAAAAAATGGGATAAACTTATGATAAATTCGTGTCTCGGCAAAATGTCGTTCAGCATTTTCACAGATCACAGGTCAACAATTTTTTGCTTGCATTATGCGTTATCTAATATTTTTTTTGCTTCAATTTTAACGTGTTCTGAAGATCTGAAGTACTGATTAAGGTATATAGAATTAAGGTAATATATTGCGCATGTATGTTTTATCTCTTTCACACATTATGACGTAAGCCGGCGACAACTTTATATTTATATTAATAATAATTTCTGTGATATTGTAAGGAAATATATGAAATATCATTTAATTTAATTATAGATTTCTTGTAACATCTGAAAAAAAAAACCTTTTAAATATTTTAAGAATAAAAAAACATAAATTTACAGATTAGTTTAATTGATAGTTTTATTTCCGATGCTTCCATTAAGTTTTTAATAAAATTTTGACTAACTTTTAATTTATTTTCATTATTATAATTATTAAAAATATTATTTGGTCTTTGTAGTCCCCCTTCATTGATGTGGTCCGTCCAAGTAAATCCAGATGGTTCCATTTCCGAATATTCAGCAAAACCAGCTAAATATTCCAAAGCGTCGTATTCCATATCTGACAATTTTTAAAAATTGTCGATGTGATGTGATGTGTTTGAAGATGGTTTCTCAGTATGAGCTGCCGATTCTTCAAGATGGCTAAAACTATTTTCTGTGTCATCCAAAATCACATCCATTTTAATATTATTTTCTTTTTCAGCTTTTAGCTGAATCTGATAATATTCCTAAGTAAGAATACTATGTTAATATTTAATTTAAGTTATTTTATTGTTCTGCTTGTATTAAGCAAAATAAATACCATCATTCCTTCCTAATAAATAGCTCCGTAAACGATATTTAAATTCCAGTGTATTTAGATGGTCATGCAGTGCTCCCTTCGCTCTTATTATTCCGAAGAACATTTCCACTGGATCCTGATTTAATCTAAAAAAAATTAAAGTGAAATTAGTGAAAATTTTAATGATTTTTTAATTTGGTTTCTTGTCTGTTATTCGTATTACCTATACCTATATGTTAATATAAATAAAATTCCATAATTTTTTTTAACATCCTGAAATAACATTTTCAATCCTTTTATTCTTAATAATATGCCCTTTTAAACTCACTCCACTGAACTCAATCGAACAATTGAACACAAATTTGTTTATTAATATTATATATATTTTAATACTGTTAATGTTTTTTAAATTTTATAATTCTAATTATTTTAACCTGACTCCGAACACAATTTTGTTTATATTTATATTAACTTTCAGTTAAATTTCAAAATAGTTGTCGTCGGATGACGTACATGCGCAGTAAAAACCAAAATAGAAACTCGGAATATATTACCTTATTAATTCTATATACCTTGAGTACTGATAATCATAATCTGAAGAAGTGGTGTTTTGCAGAGCATCTTTTGGTTTTGTCTTCAAAATAACTAATTTTCAAGTCCCTGTGGATATCACTGTTACGAATAAATCATGGGGCTTTAACCGTGTTATGCTTGAAATACACGTGCGGTTTTTTGGTGCTTTGAGGCATGCTTTAAAGCGTGCAGCAAAGCATACCAAACATATGAACATATTTTTCATACATGTTTCTGTCAAATAAATTAATTTTTTTTCCTCAGATAAATATTATTATAAATTTTATTCCTTTTATTATATATATCATAGGATTATTCTTAACAAAATCTATTATTTTTTCTTCAATATTTTTTTTTTTTTTTTTAGAAATCCGAATCACTAATAAAATAACTATTGTCAAAAAAAAAAAATTTCTTCACAGTTGTTTGATGCATTTTTTAATTTTTCTTGTGGCAGCATTGCCGGCGCGCAGCAAAATTTAGTATAGAGCTATCTTGCTTCGGCGCAACGGAGTGCGTTGCAGCCATGTAATTAGTTACATAGAAAACCCATTTGTTCTAAATATTGCAGCAAAGATGCCTCAACGCACCTAAAAAACGCACATTGATTTGTGCCATTATACGTAGTATTTTTTGTTTGAATGCGCTGCACTTTTTGTGTATGAGTATTGTATTGACTGGGGCATCCCCAAAGCTGTAAACCAGATTCGTTTTTGGATTTGTTTGTATATCAAAGTTTTGTAATAATAATTGCTAAATTTTAATTCTGACCGATGAGCCAATATAATTTCTTGTATTTTATGTTTAGTTCAATTATTTTTATTTTGATGTACTCCCTCCAATTTACAAAATTTTACCTCCAAAAAGCGGAGGAAAATTTACAGGACGATAGATATTCTATCTCTATGTGGAAATTGAGTTTGCATCCTTAATTTAAAATATTATTTGTCGTCATGCTCCCAGTCTTGAATTTGGCTTAAAATTTTATGAAAATGATTAATATATATGACGTTACTGGTTACTGCGTGCCACATTGAAATGATTTGTTTATTGGGTTAATGGTTATTTTATTTTGGTTTGGGATTTGCTTGGTAAACAATTTTATTTATGACAGTTTAAAATCTTTGAATTTTATACGTTTTTGTAATAGTAGCTTATAACTTAAAATAGCTTAAAATATGCCTCAAAATAATTTAAATGTTGATATAAATTTCGATGCTGATATTGTAACTCCAAAATCTGCAGCACAATTAATAATTTCTATTTTTGAAGTTTTATTATTTCAAAGAAATCAAATACCATTTGTGTTTCGTACATACAATTATTTAATATCAAAGTGGAATATTGTTTCAGAAAATGATAGTGGTGACAGTGATATATCAAATTTTAATCTTCATCGGCAACGGATAGCCGCCATTTCAACATTAAAAGAAATAAAAAAATTAAAAGAGGCAGCTATGAATTCTTTCCAGGTTATATTTAAATAATTAAAAATTAAATTATTTTAGGCAATTAGAGACATTTTTAAAACTAACAATGAAGTATTATCAATTCGCTTTCTGTTTGGTGCAACTCCAGAATTACCAAAAGAAATTTATCACATTCAAATTCCACATATATCTAAATCTCATTCAGATGAAGTTCATTGGTGTTCCGTTGATTCTATGGTTAAAAACATTTTAAGGTAATGTGAAAAAATATATGATTCATTACTGAGTTTTATTATTTATTTATTTAAAAATTGTTAATTTTTTAATTATCTCGTTATTATAGAAATGTACTAACTACAGAAATATTGTACAAAACATTTTCTACAACACTTCATTCTACAAATGTATTTCTTGACGTTGAATTCAAAGGTGAAAATGAAAATTTTGAGACTGATAGTTTAACATTAAAAGAATTCATTGAATTTCCACCAAGTTGCAAACAAATAATATTAAAATTAAATATGGTACCATCAAAAAACTTGATAAATTTAGAATGTTGTCGGAATTTACAAATTTTTGGTGAAGATAGTAACACCAATATAGCAAATAATTTATCACAAACAAAACATAATCTGAATAGCAATATCACTTGGTGGGAATCTAAATATTCGATGAAAGGCTTCAAAGATAATAATTCAAAAAAATTATTAAATATATGGAAAAGTGACGAGTAATAAATTATTTTTTTAGAACGAATGATTATTTTTTTTTTTTGTAAACAGTTTTAGATATTTTAATATAAAATAAAAATTATAATGCAATTTATTTTAAGAATTTTAAATTTGATAAATTTTTATTGTATTTTTAAAGATTTATACTAATCTAGAAATCCCAACTGATAGCAAAAGATTTCGTCGTGTAAAATGTAAATTTATAAACGGTGCTGATTTTGTTCCGAATGAGCGCAACAAATACGCTTCTCCATCAATAACTTCTGGATTGTGTGAAGCATTATTACATTGTACAATATAATCTTCACATAATTTTGAAAAATCCCACAAAGATAAAGTACAATCTAAACTACCTGTTGCCAATATATTACCATCTCGACTGAAACTAACAGTATGAATTGTAGCTGTATGTTTACATAAAGCCGCAACCAATTGTGCATGTGATAAATCCCATAATAAAACTCTATTATCTGCCGAACCAGATGCCAAATATCGACCACATGTTGAAAATGCTAAACTACATATTTGTGCTTTATGACCGGTCATTAAACGTACCGATTGTCCTGTCAAACAATCCCATAAACGAATTGTACGATCACTAGAACCTGTTGCTATATAATTTGAATTTGGATGAAATTGTACACAGTCAACATCAGCTAAATGTCCAGTAAATATACGTAATGGTTGATATGAATCTGTACTCCATAATCTAGCTGATTTATCCAAAGAACAAGTTGCAAAGTAATGTCCGTGTGGTGAAAATCGTACATCCCAAACAGGATATTGATGTCCCTTATAAACAACAACACAAGTCCAAGTGTGCATACACCATAATCGAATTGTTGTATCTTCAGAACATGATAATAAAAGAATTTTTTCTGGTGAAAATGCACAACGATATATTGGACCAGAATGTCCGTAAAGTGTGCGTATACTTTCAGCAGTACGATCATCCATCATACGAACTAAAACATCTTCTGCATCGCGATCAATTTCTTTCAGCTGCTCTGATGACTTCATTTCACGCAGTTTTGAAGGTGTTAATGACCATATTTTAATACTGGAATCAGTAAATCCAACTGCCAACATTGTAGAATCATCACAAATATCAGCACAAGTAACAACATTACAAGCATTTAGAATTGTATAAAAGCATATAGATGGTAAACTATTTTTACCTAACGCAACACGCTTAGAAGCTTCTCGTAATGCTTTTATTTTTTCCAATTTATCAGCATCTTTTAGTTCGGGTAATGGTATTCTATCATATGGTGGAGCATTTGGATCTGATTTAGATTTTTTCGAAAATAATGGATCCTTTTTCGGTTTTTTCTTTTTTGGTTTATCAATACCATCACCATCTAAATCTTCTTCTTCATCTGGAGGCGTTGTTAAACTTTGAAAATCAATTTCTTTTAGCAGTCCAAAATAAACACGTACTTTATTATCTGATCTTTTCGCTTCACCAGTTATTGCACCTGCTGTTGCTTCACATTGGGCTTTATTTCTGGCTACACCCTCATACAAATCGAAATGGAAATGTTTAGCGACAATTTGAGCAACAGCATCAAATTTTTTATCTTGTATATGTCTTTTAAATAATGATAATGAATCTCGTGAAATTCTTATGGTAAATTTTTCATTTTCTAAAGCTTTTACTAAATCATTGCTATCCTTCTGAGGTTTTGTTTTAATTTCAGATAATATTTTTATGTCGTTCTGATAATAATAAAGTTGTTGTAAACCGAATTTATCAATGAATTTTTGTGCTTTATCTTCATACCCGTTATTCATTAATTTAAGGAAAATATGAACCAATAACGGATATAGGACCATAGATAATTCATGTTTATAAATATCTAATGATTGTTCAATAAAATTACATAAATCATCATACGCAGAATATAATAGATCCGGGCTATCTTCGTCTTCAACTACTGTAGCCAATACCGGAACATTTTGTTTTAAAGTTTCTTCATCAAGTTCATCTTTAATACTAGCCTCTTGTTTTAAAATCTGCTCAGTTTGTTTTAAATTATATTTTCGAATTAATTTTAATGCTGCAATTAATTCTCTTTTATCTTGAAGAGCCATAGCCATTATTGCTGCAATTATTTTTATTGTTTATAATTGTATAATTTTCTAAAAAAAAATACACAAATGAACCGAAGGAAAATGCTTTTTTTCTACTAAAATATGTCAGTAGTAAATGTCACCAAAAATAACAAAAATATGAATATACAGAAACGGAATATGGTAGAGTGGTAGAGTGTCCCCTGATACATATATAACAGATAACGACGTGCGCATATCGGATAACTTCATGTTGTCATATGACTACGTCACATGATATCAAAATCCAAAATATATTCAGATAATTTGATTTATATTGTTTATGAATTTATAAAATTATTTAATTTGTGATATTAACTGAATAACTTTGTGTCTTGTGAGTTGCGTGTTATTATATTTAAAAACAATTATAGAAAAAAAATAAACGATATGTTGTATGCAGTAATAAATTGCAATATGTGTAGTAGGAAAAAAGAAAACAAACTTTATTATATCGGTTTTCATGCTTTTCCAAAATGTCCAATTGTATTAAAACATTGGATTCATATTTTTGTGGCAGAAAGGACAAATTTAATGTTAAAACTGCTAGAATATGTAGTAGACATTTTACCGAGGATGATTATGAAAATAATTTACAATATGAAATGGGTAAGTAAAGTGTTATTATAAATAAATGTGAAATTATTATATCGTAATGATGCTATTTTTAGGATTTCGTCAGCACCGCATAATAAAATCAGATGCAGTGCCAAGTATTATACATCATAATGAAAATGTAACTGTGGATGATTCTTCTGTGTTGAAGGATTCCAATAGAACCAAGAGAGTTCAGGACAGATGTACAAAAAAAGAAATGGAAGTGTTATTAAAAGAATCCTGCGATAACACTGAATAACATTTCGATTTGAATGATAATCAAAAATATGTGCAAACTGAATCAACCTATTTAAACATTTTAGAGGAAGAGATGTAAGTATTTTTTTTTTAAATACAATGTACCTACCTATATTTAATGAAAACAATATTTTAAATGAAAATTTATTAAAAAAGACAACAAAAATTGAAGAATTAAATTTAAATATATTGCTTGAAAAAAGCTATTTTGAAAAAAAAAAAATGGAAATGAAGTTGTCCAAAATATTTACATCAGGGCAACTTGTAAAATTGAAGCAACCACATTGCGTTAAATTGAACTGGAAGGAAGCAGACATAGCTCACTCAATATTTTGTAAGTACATAATCATTCTAATAAATAAAATATTATATAATTTCTAATTTTTATACTTTTTAGGTCTTAGTTGACCAATCAAGAAGTAAGAAACGTAAATGGAACAAAATTATTTTATAAAAATAAATTTTGAGACCCATTTTTATTTTTTTATTTTATAATAATATTAGAGGATAAATTTTGTAAGTACATAATCATTATAATAAATAAAATCTTATATAATTTCTAATTTTTACACTTTTTAGGTACTGCCGCTTAATCGAGAGCTAGAAGAAGTAAAAAACGTATTATTAAAGGATAAAATTTGTAAGTACATAATCATAATAATAAATATAATTTTATATAATTTCTAATTTTATATTTTAATTTCTACTTTTTTTATGTACTGCCCTGCCGCTAAATCGACAGCAAGTCCACTAATCAAGACAATGGAGCAATATTATATTATTTTTATAAGAATATTTTTTTTGTTTAATGTAAATTTTTTGAAATATAATGTAAATTTTTTGTTTAATTTAAATTTATTAAAAGATAATGTTAATTCTTTGTTTAATGTAAATTAGTAGATAAATAGTAGTTTATAGAACTTTTAATTTTATGCTTTAGATTTTACAAAATTATATAAAAAAAAATATTTTTTAACAATACACTATTAAATGTATATTTAATAAATTAAAAATTATAATGTTTTTGAAAATTATTTCTTTTATTTTCGACAATTTCAAACATTCTTTATCGCTGTGGTTACACCGGTTACACTAGCCATAAATTCCTGATAGAAATGTTAGACATTTCTATCTGATATTTTTTTTTGACAGATAAAAAAAAACACGCTGGCTATTTGATGTCAGACATTTCTGTCTAACATTTCATTTTAAACTAATTAAATTTTAAATTTCAGGAGCAAATCTAACATTTTTATCAAATATCGCCATTTGCAAATTAACAAATGTCAAAAAAAATCTGAAAAATGGTCTAGAGAAAAATCGTGATTTTTCTGTCGGGACAGAAATCCTGTCTGGTTTACACTAGAAATTTCGTAGACAGAACATATGTTCTGTCTATGAAAAAGTCTAGTGTAAACCACAAGTATCTCCTCTATATCAAAATTCCATATATATTTCAGTCATAAATTTTTTCTGATATCATATGACGTCATGTGCAGTAGAGAACGAAAATGAAACTTGGATTGTCGTTATCTGTTAATCAGAGGGTAGTGTCCCATTATAGAAATTATAGAGGCCTCTCCAATTTAGTTTTTTGGAATGGAAATCCGTGCGAAAAAGTTAACTACACTACTCCTATTGTGATGTGGGTGGTATACGTACCACCGAGAGGAAAACACAAATGTAAATGTATAAATTTATTCTTGATATAAAATAAAAGAAAGTAAAAGTATAAAGAATATATTTGCTTAGTTGTCTTAAAACAGTACTTAGTTAAAAGTGACCTGAATATAATTTTTTAATAAAGTTATAATGTGAAATATATTTATATATCTGTAAATAAAATATTTAATTATATTTTTTGAAAAATATATTTCCCCATTTCAAATACCATTTCAAAAAATAGAAGTGCACTTTGTCGCACGGAATTCATACAGCTTTCCGTGTGCATGTACAGGGAAAAGTGTACAACTTTCCTATATCTTAGAGAACGGAATTCATACTACTTTCCGTATTATTTCCTTAGAGTAAATATACAGGAGACGCTATAATGCTATTTTGCTCCTACGAACTCGGTCGCCGTTTTTTAGAGCTTTTACTTGTCAGAAAAACCGAGATTAGTTGTCAGAAAAACCCACATTTGCTGTCAAAAAAAATTATTATAGGAGCTGATGAGTGCTTTTTTTACTTGTCAGAAAAACTGAGATTATTAAAGCTTTTTAAAAAGTCGTAGTCAGGATAATTTTGATATGAGGCGCGGTTAGTATTTCTGACTGAATTATTAAAAAAATATATATTTTAGATTTCCTAAGGACACAAAAAATAAAATTAAATGGTTTTCTGCTGTAAATATGTTAGCCGAGAATTATTATTTTATTTTCATAACTAATATCAAAAATATTTACAATTTATTCAAGTCTATCATTTGGTATATTAAATAAAAGCTTTTCTTAAATAAAAAGAGCTTTTAAGTCTTCCCCAAACCGACGCGAATTTTTTCAGCGGAAAAATCCGCGCGGAATTCGCGCGGAAATTCGCCTAATAGCCCTAATAGCCCATTTATCGATATAGCGTCTCCTGTATATTTACTCTAAGATTATTTCGCAATATGCATGCAATACACTGAAAACAAATACGTAATATGGTGTAGACTTCTGGCCCATTTTCTTCTGCCAAACAAGCGGAATTCACTGTACCACGAGAGCTCTTGTGAATCCTTATATTTTATAGCTGGAAAGCGAAATTGTGGTACTATTCTTCCACTTTTAGCTTATGTCTACCAATTTTCTATTTAGATCTTGAAGAAATGTTAATGGAAGAATATATTTTAGATTTTAGATAACTACTGTATTTTAAGATTTTTATCCATATTGTTAATACAATAATTTCGAAGTGCCATTTTGTTTTATGTTATTTATAATGAAGTGTCTAAAAGTTGGTTTAATAAAACAATTTTGCCGCATTGTAAAGATTCTGCACCGCCGAAAATTTCGTGGCAGAAAATGTTATATTTTCCGGCGCAACATTCCGGAAATTAAATATAATTCAGTCGCGTTCACTTTGTATTATGTATCCAGCATTAATTTGACAGTTTTCCTTGTCTTTTTTCGGGATTTTCTAACTAATCATATGATTGTCAAAAGCAGTTGTTTTCTTTATTTTTGTTAATTTTTGATATTATTGTTATTTGCGCAAGATATAGAGTATGGATATTATGGAATAGGGAATATTAACGTAACTCCCATACCTTAAAGTACGTTTTTTCGTAAACGACGCATTTCGTAATTTTTTCTTAAAAAAAAATATTTAAGCCACAAATTTAAAATTAAAGTTCGTGGCTTAAATAAGTTGCAACAACCAGAAATTTAAAAATATAATGGATCTAAAGCCCTATCAACCAGAAATAAAGACAGAAAAATTATTTCAATTGATTTTCAGATATTCTGACCGTGAGCAATTAGCATACTATTTTTAAATATAATTTATAAAACACATCCCAAATTAAAAATGGTAATGCATTCCTATATTTGTATTAGAAATTTTGCACTTAATAAATTTAATAATTAGTTGTGTGGTGATCTATCAGATGGGGAAGATGACGGAGACGATTCTTCTTCGCCAATGGAAATGATGCCGAATGAATTTAAATCGGCTTTAGAGGAATTTCGAGATCAATGGCAACAAGAATTAAAGCCATTAGATGGCAACAGTACAATAATTCGCCCTAGTAATACTGTAAAATCTCAAAATACTGATGATGAGTCTCGGGCAAAAGCATTATTTGTTCAGGGTGTTGAATTGGAAAAACGTGGTAAAGTCTATGATGCTTTACAATTCTATCGAAAGGCTATACAAATTGTACCTGATATTGAAGTTAAATGGTATGAATCAACAAAGAAAGTTCAAATTGCATCTTCCACAACAACAAATAATAATTTAACCGATAGTACAAAAAATCCAAATTCAATTGAAAATTGTAACAATGAAGATGAAGATTTAAGTGATATTGATTTATACGTTAAATTTCAAAATGATTTGTTAGGAAGTGGAAGTTTAATAAAAAATTCATTGGCAGATATTGGTATAATAACTACCAGTAAACATATATCAGAACTACCAACAGAGATTTTATTTTACATTTTACGTTGGGTTGTATCAACACAATTGGATATTCGTTCATTAGAACAAACTGCTGCAGTTTGTAAAGGTTTATACATGTGTGCAAGAGACGATGATATTTGGCGGTTAATTTGTTTGAAGTAATACAACACATTTATATTCAATACTGTCTAAATTCGATAATTTTTTTTTCTTCCACATTATTATTCAGAGTGTGGGGATTTAATACTGGACTACTATCAAACACATCATATCGATGTTGGCGTGACATGTACATTGAAAGAGATCGTGTTTTATTTAATGGTTGTTACATAAGTAAAACAACATATCTACGTTATGGTGAAAATAGTTTTCAGGATCAATTTTACAGACCAGTTCAATTAATTGAATACTATCGATATTTCCGTTTCTTCCCGGATGGTAATGTAATTATGTGGACAACATCAGAAGAACCAGCCCAAGCAGTTACAAAACTGAAATATCTATCACAATTACGTCCCGAAGTATTGCGTGGTCAATTCAGATTGCACGGTGATATTGTTACAATAATGTTGAAACGTTATCAGAAACCAGTTACAATTAAACGACGTGGTAGTATTGCTAGTGATTTTGATACTGGTTGTAATAATGGTACTGGCTCATATACTTATTATATTGAACTGAAAATTTTATGTTCATTAAAGCGAAGATTTAACCAACTACAATGGAATAATTATTCAATTATACAGATTAAAAATAAACGTGAAATTACAAGTGATTTTGAATTGACCCCATCTAAATATCCACCAATCTGGTTCTCTAGAGTTAAAAGCTATCACTTAGAGGCAGAATATCCATTGCAGTAAAATTTAACAATCAAAAAATAAAGAAACATTGATGATCCTTAATTTTCATCCATTAATTGATTGAATTTTTTTGATGATATAATAAGAAATAAAACTAATAAAAAATATATTTTGATGTATGCTAAAATTTGTTATTAATAAAAGAAATTTTAATTTTTTTTTTTTTTTTGTTAGTTTAATTCTAGATGAAGTTTCATTTTTAAAATCGGTTTTTTACTAATCAATAATTTTATTAAAACATTTTCAATATTTTTACAACTAAATATATTTATTTCGAAAAATTTAAACACATTGATGTAAACTAATTTAATTTTAAAGATTTATTTTAACTTTTCTTGATATTATTAAAAGCATCTACAATTTGTTAAGTTCGAAAATTAAAATAAAATTATTATTAATTATTATAGAGCCAAAGAATATATTGCTATAGCTATTTTTAATTTATTGTGGCTTCAAAAGCGTACATTTTGTAAGTGAATATTTTTTGAGTTTTCGTTCACTAAATATATTTATAGTTATAATTATAAAACGTATTATTTACTCAACATACAACAAAAAAATTACTAATAATATAAAATATAATAGGATATATTGTAGAAGAAATATTATAGCTATTAATAACGATCAGTTTGTAGTACCCACACATTTATCTATGATAATCGTTAACTATAATCGAGAGAATAAATTTACAAGTAGTGTCAAGTAAATATATCACGATATTTCTTTTCAACTGAAATTATCGCACATGGAAACTCGAGTTAAGTTGAGTTTTTTCTCATTACAATTCCAGAAATTGTGGGATTGCGTTAATTTTTTTGATGTAGTGACATTTAAAATGTTTAAAAATTTAAAAGAAAATATATTATTAAAGTAAACTCTAGTTCTGATCTAAAATTGATTTAGTTCCGCTCCGGCTCCTGTGATACGAATTCAATTTTGGACTCTTATTTATTTCCAAATAAATAAGTTTTTAAAAATGAAAATGTTTAAGAAGTTCTTAAAAATGTATGTCGTTTTAAAATTTAAAGTATATTATTTCAGTTTGTGTTGCGAACGGGACTGAGGAGCCAGAACGATATTGATTTAGCTCTAGCTCCCCAGCCCTGGTAAACGATGTGGATTGAAATTTTCATCGTTTAAACTCGATAACACAACTCTGTGTATGGAAACAGTATATATATAATTATATATATAAATTGTTCGAAAAACCTTAAACAGTGTTATATCAAATATTTCCTTACAAGCACTTTTTCGAAAATATAAATCTAAAACAACTTGCAAAAACTTTCTTACCCTTAAATTACTACCGGTTTTTATACAAATTAAATTGAAACAAACAGAGTGTTGTTATCGAATATCTTAGAACATTATAATATATTTACTATTAGTAAAATTTAGTAATTAAGTAATTTAATATTATTAATTTATATAAAATTCAAAAAAGTACAAATTATATTTGGTACTTTTTGAAAACTATACCATAAACATTTTTACGGCAAAGTTTTTAAATATCATACACATTCAATAATTCAAATTATTAATTTATATAAAAATTCATTAAAAAAAATTGCATTTTTTTATGCTTTATCATTATAATATACATACATATTATAAAAATTTTCTTTTCTCATAGAATAATAAATATTATAAATTTGAAATATCACATAAATATGTTTCTTTATTATATATATTAATATCATATTTAGTCTATTCAGATATATTTCGTTTATCCCCATTTTTTTTAAGAGTTTGTTATATTTAATTTAAGAGATATATTGCAATTGCATATTGTGTTGTAATCTGGAACCAAAATAATGAAAATAAATAAATCCCAAAAATACTACTGTGGTTATAATTTTCTAATGGACTTGGAAAGTTTTTAAAAATTATTTTCTCTTTTTTTTTATATTTAATAAACTGGAACTTTTTGAGATAATTATATCGAATTTATATTTCCTGTTGCACAATAACATTTTCAATTCTCATTTTATCTGGTGTATCCCAACAGCTTTTTAAACATGTAAATATTAATATGTTACCAAATTCAATTGGTGCTGCATCATTATTTTCCAATTTTAATTTTGGTATAAGTGATGGTAATAGTTGTATCTCACAAATACATTCACTGCCACAGTTTAAACATTTTGGAATCGTTTCATTTAATGGTGCTATAAGCAATGGAAAAGTATCGCGAGAATATCTAAAATTAAGAAATCAAATTAATTATTTATTTTGTAAATAAATATATGATTAATTTTTTGCACAAATAAACTACTTCATGGTAATGATTTATTTATTTTTGAATAAACAATTAATCAATTTACACGATATAATTTATTTATTAATATTATTATCTTATCTTTTTAAATTTATATAAAAATAGACTTTGCCTGCAACTTCGTTTTTCATATTATGTGAGGGTTTTATACCATAATTAATAGTTTAGTATTCAAATAAATATTTTATTTAACATTTTACTTTATATTCAAGCGATTTTTATTTACATTTTTGCTTATAATTCATTAAAATGGTTAGATTATGTATTTGTTTCTTATACTAAGATACAATTATTCAAAAATTAATATTTGTGTAAAAATATTTTCTACTTTTCAGTACATTAAACTGGGTAAGATTATTAAAAAATATGTTTGTTGTGTCAATAAACAACTTATTGATAAATTTTTATATATAAGAAAAAGATCGATTTTTCTTTTTTTTTTATTTATTTTATTTATTCCTTTATTTAGTAAATTTTACTATTATTATAAAAAACAATTTTTTCAAAATTCATTAATTTTCAATTACATATATTAAAGTTCTCTTTTAAATATGGCACTAATTTTTTCTTAAATCTAATAAGACTTTGCTCTTGTTTAAAATGCAATGGTAGACTATTGTATAATTTTAAACCATTATAGAAAATATTATTCTTATCCTTTTCATTTCTAACTGAATTTAATCTAAAATCTGCAATATTTCTTAAGTTATGTACTTAGGCAACATATCATTTTTCATTTTAAAAATTAATATTAATACATTCATTTTAATTCTTTGACTAACACTCAACCATTTTAATGAATTTAACATAAAACTTCTTGATGTGTACCTATTTACTTTAAGTATAATACGCATGGCTTTATTTTGCAATCTATTAATATTTTCATTACAACACAAAAATAATATTGACGATCAATATTCAAAATGAGTCTTCAATATTTCAAAGTTTTATGAATATAAAATTGCACACATAACATGACGTAACATAAACAAACTGTATCTCAATATTATTTTTAATTAATAAATGTGTTTTCGAACTTACCTCATAATTTGGCTAGGATTATTTTGTATAGTAGTCATAAAATTATGGAACATTATATCACCGTGAGTAGGAATTGATTTTTCATAATTTTCTTGTTCACTGCCATCACCACCTCCACCACTACCAGAAACTGGACTATCTGGATTTTTTTTACAATTTTCATCACGCCTTTGGTATTCTTGCATTAATTCACGTACATGATCAGTTAAACCAAAGTAATTCGTTGGTGCATTTAATTTTTCTTCTTCAACATAAATGAAAAAGCTTTTTAATGTTAAATTGTTTAATTTTGATGGAAAACCAGGTGTTTGTTTCATCAAGGCAATTAAATCACGTTCTGGTGCCACTGGACTTTCAACACTAACCAATTCTGACTCTTCGCCTTCAATTTCAGCATATACTGATGACATGTTTAATGTACCTATAGCACCAATACCTATTCCGCCTTCACCTTGTGCATCACAGTTAGCATTTTTATCGTCTACATTTAAATTACCAAATCCATTAATTATATCATTTTCCATAGAATTACTTTCATCATCATCATCAGACATTCGGTTATCATTTTTATTTGTATTAATATTAATAATATTACCATTTTCTTCAACTTCATTTAAATTTTCTGCTGTAGTATTTGCATCATCACCCCAATCATCTACACCATTACACCATGATATATTAACAGCAGATGTTAATTTTGATCTAACACCACCAACTGAATTAGCACTAGCTATTCCGATAGTGTCAGTTTCTTGTTGCGAGAACTTATCCAATGTTTGTATTCTTATACATGTCCAACTTCTTGAATTAATTGAACATGATGGATTTAAACATGCAAATACATACAGCGTTCGATGGAATTGTGAATTTTCTAATGGTGCATATGATTGCAGAATTAATGGACGACTTAAACTGCATATTGGGCAATTTTTTATAACTATTTCTGAATTTGACCAATCCTAAAATAAAAATAAGAACAATTGTTTGTGAAAAATTGATTTTTCTACGAAGACCGTATTTAATTTTACCGGTAAACCACCAATTTTATTAACTGAATAATTAAGTAGTGATTTATGCTTTTCCAAAATTTCTTCATCTTCGTAACCGAGATACACTATACTTTTATTTCTTGCCATATTATTGGATGATAAATAAAATTAACCAAGGACTCGAATTTTCTATCCTCTGTATGCGTGCGTTTACGTTTAGCCTACCTGTTTTTGAGTTTTGACACAAGCAAAATAATACCCTTTAATCTTAGAAACGAAGTTCACCTAAAACGATACGTAAATGATTTAAAAAAGATATTTGAAAGTGAAGTTGTACTAACACACATATAAGTATTTGTATATTATAGAGAATTGAAAACTCTTCACTAAAGGTGAATCGAAAACGATATATTTTTGTTTCGTAAAATGTGTATTTAGTAAATTTTAGCAAAACAAAAAATCAGCCATTTTTAATAACAAACTAAGAATTTTTAAAATTTTGTAGTTAACAATCAACACGTGCGTGGAAAAAAAATTAAGTAAGTATAATTTAAATTTCATAACAAATAAAAATAATTAATTATTATTAATATTATAGGAGAAAAAATGAATCAGAGAAAATTTATGGTGTCTAGGAACACTACTGAAGATGATATGTTTGGATGCTCCAGTAACAAGACTTATATCAACAAACATAAGCCTTTATCAAGAAAACAACAATGTGATTTTTATATTAACAATATTATATTAAATTTAAAAATTATATCTATAAAATAATATAAATATATATATATATATAAATTAAAATAATTAAATTTAAAAATTTATTTTTATTTTTCAATCCATTTTCCAAAATAAATATTTCACTTTTCGCCTAAAAAGATTCTTAATGGATTGGTTAAAAGAGATTCACAAACATTACGCTAAATACGAATCATTAATGATTCACCAAAACGGAATTAAAACGAAGTACCAATACATACACCAAACTTCGTTTTTGATTTCAATTATCATGTGACTGGTGAATCGTTAACGATATAAAAACGATACACCTAAACGATTCGTAAAAGATGTTATGTATGAGAAAGTTATTTCTTTTACGAATCGTAAACGATACTTCTTGTTTTCAGGGTATATAAAAAAATTATTTAGCTGTCAATAAAAATATAGGCTCGTTCAGTAAAGTGTAGTACTGTAAAAGCTAAGTTTTTTTTTTTAACTATTCTTATTTTAGATTTTGTATATTTGCAATGGTGCTTTTCAATCTCGTCTTACTAAAAGATACGAATTGTCGTAAAAGAAAATCAAGCAATGTTGCACGTTATTTTTAACGTAACAATAACAAGACTGTGTCTAAAAAAAGATACACTCTATGCATATATTTTAAAATTAACGTGCAACATTGCTTGATTTTCAAGCATATACACCCACTGAGTTTTTTGAAGTGGATGACGGATCCCTTATTCGTAAGAACTGTGAATTAAAAATTGAGATTTTGGTATGAAAAAAAAAATTGTATTAATTTAATCTTTTTAATATTTATAGAAAAAATTACAGAACATTTGTCAAAAGAAAGAACTCAAAATGTTATGAACGAAATTAATTTAACAGGAAATCAGATAGAAAATTTAAATGTAAATTTATTTTATATAATATGTATTTAAAAAAAAAACTAAATAAACATTTAAAAAGAAAATTTTTGAGAATATGTTTTTATTTATTAAACCGAAATAAAAATGGTGGAGCTTTTAAAATAAAATAATTAAGGATCAATCGCGTGTTGGGATGTCAACACAAGTGTCGTCTGTACCTACGACAGGCGGCGAGGGCTTGGATCTGGAAGGATCTAAGTCGCCAGTAGGACCGTGTATGAAGGTGGAAACAGGCCTTGATGCACGTAGAGTTACTGACTTTGATGATGATTTAGATGAAGAATTGCGAGATTTGTCGCAATCCTCGTCTACAACTCTAGGTTTGTGTAATCTTGTGTAAAATTTAAGCTTATTTTATTAAATTTGCAAAATAATCTAAAAAAAAGTTGATTTCACCACAAACTTTATATGGAATTGCAAAAAGATGTTTAAAATGCAATATGGAAAATAAAAAGTAATTAGAAAAAATAAAACTAAAATGGTAAAATAATTATTGAATCATACTTAGCTATTTAGTACTCTTTCCCAGAACCCACAACTTTTTTTTTTTTTTAAATTATTAATAAAAATAAAATAAAGTAATTTATGTTAAATTTTTTATTTTATTAATTTTTCTTGGAACACTTGTTCTTGCAAAAATATGTCGTTCAGCAACTAGTAATTCTTTTCGTAAATTTGCTGCTTCTTGCGAACATAATTCCATTGAGCTAACATTTCTTTGATGACATGAGGTGCATGGGTTTCTACAGCATCCTGAATGATTATTAAAGTTCTAAAATATAAAGAGAATAATTAGTAAAAAATATTTTTTTATGTATAAATTATAATTATAATTACTTTTTCATAGAATGATCTAATAATCTAAATATATTCATAGAATGATCTAAGAATGATGGATACGTTGATGTTTGTACAATTACTTCAAAATTATTGTGCAGGCTTAACTTTAATTTCATGTTTTGCTCCCGAATCACCTAGCATAGTAACATAAATACGAAAAGTAAATCACTTGGCTCACATCACAATCACAACGAGACATATCTTATTTTATTTTGCATTTTTCTAATCTAAATAGAAAAAATATATATATATTTATTAAATTATTAAATATAATATTAATTTGATGTTTGTAAAAGTTTTTTTGTAAGCAATTCTGGACCAGGATTAACCTTAACAATTGGAGTTTGTGATGGTAAATCTTTTAATAAATGTTCAGAAATAATATCTGCACTTTTTTCATGCACTAAATACAAACTTTCTGGAGTTTTCTGTCTTTTCCGCAGTAATTTATTTGGAAATATATTTAATATTTGAGTTCTTTCAGCGGAACCATGTAATTCAAGAACTTCTTCAGAAATGTGTATTTTTTCTAAATTTGATTTATACTTTTTCTTAGGAGTTTTAACAACTGGTTTTGTGGAAAAAAATCTAAATTTTAGTAGTATTTCGAGTACAAACTTTGATTGTAAGAATTGTGTATTTTTTTTATTATTTGTTTACATTTTTGAGATTATATTTCGATATATATAAATATATATATATATATATAAATATATATATAAATATATATATATATATATATAATTATATATATATATATATATATATATATATTAAATAAAATCAAAGACGCTCAAAGGGGCTCAATGCTGGCTTCACTTTTTATTAGAACAACATATATTGGACATTCAGTCTATATATATTATACGTCTATGGTATTATACCACAATTTAGTTATTTTTCTGGCCGATTTGCCGTCCAGTGCGCCACAGATAATGCTCCACTTTTCTAATTTGGAAATATATGAAACTGACAGATAAAAAATTTAAATTTTTTTACAAAATATACTAAAAACATGAAATTAATTTCAAAACTTATTTAAATGACTGCCTGAGACTGCACTGATCTAAATTTGATATGAAACTTTAATGAGTTGCCATTGCCAGATATACAATATATAAAGTATTACCAATTACAGTTTTTATAATTGCCAAACAAATCGAAGTTTATTATAAGTTAACGCTAGAGGGCAATAAAACTACAAGAATAAGTTCAACAATGCTGCCAATAAATAATACTAAATTCCGTTCAGCACTGCTAACTGCTAGTAGTAAAAGAAAAGTTAAAAATTGGATCATTTCTGCGCTGCAATAGTATATATTTTGTTTTACTAAATAATTTTTAGTTTTTTCTTTACTACTAGTAGAACCCCGATAATTCGATTCACGGATAATTCGATATACCTACGACTGCGAAGTATATTCCGCAGACAAATTTAGGAATGTAACAAAACTGGCTGTTAAATTATTTGGCGACAATAATTTATCTGATATTTTTATTAATATTAGTTGCATACGTTTATATATAATTACAACTGAATATTGAAAGAGTATATTAAATATACAAAAAATAGTAATAATTATATGTTGAATGTCAAAGCAGTCCTGCCGCACAAAACTTTGCAGCACTGTCGTCATTTGCAGTACTTTTTTGCAAACGCCGAAAATTCAAAAGTCATTTTTTTTTTGGTCCAACTCTAATCTCAAAAATGTAAACAAATAATAAAAAAAATATGGCACAATTCTTACAATCAAAGTTTGTACTCGAAATACTACTAAAATTTAGATTTTTTTCCACAAAACCAGTTGTTAAAACTCCTAAGAAAAAGTATAAATCAAATTTAGAAAAAATACACATTTCTGAAGAAGTTCTTGAATTACATGGTTCCGCTGAAAGAACTCAAATATTAAATATATTTCCAAATAAATTACTGCGGAAAAGACAGAAAACTCCAGAAAGTTTGTATTTAGTGCATGAAAAAAGTGCAGATATTATTTCTGAACATTTATTAAAAGATTTACCATCTCAAACTCCAATTGTTAAGATTAATGCTGGTCCAGGATTGCTTACAAAAAAACTTTTACAAAATGATAATCTAAGTAAATTATTAATATATGAAAATTATGATGAATTTATGCCATATTTAAAAGTAAGTATAATAAGAAATAAAACATTAATTCTAATTAATTGAAAAATAAAAATTTTAGAAACTGTACGAAGAAAATCCGAAACGATTAACTATTAAGCAAGGTGATTTTGTTAATATATGAAAATTATCATATCGTGATAAACTTGACAATGGTACAAGATTACAAGATTTTTTGTTAGATTTGCCAAAAACAGAATACACAGAAGGTAGGAATGAATTTAATAATGGATTAATTTCTTATTACAATAAATTTGATTTAAAAAATAAAATTATTTGCTTATTTAGATATCAACGCAAGAATAATCGCTGGTGAAATATAATTTTTTCAAACATTTAATTAATAGTCTTGTCTTTCAAAATGGTGCGTTGTCATTTGGTCGCTGCGAAATGTATTTATTAGTACCTCCGCCAATCTATATAGTAAGTAGATTTGTTTATATATTTATTGTAATTTATATTATATAGATATTTTTAGTATTTAACTTGCAGCAATGATATTGGTTATTTAATTTATCGATCAACTTCAATGCTTTTTCAAATAATGTTTGAACATAAATTTATAACAAAATTTTCGAGAGGAAATTTTCTACCGTGGCAAAATGAATATAGTTTTTCAAAATCTAGTAAGTTAACAAAGGTAAATCAGATTTAAATTATTAAATTATATGTACATTATTATAATATATTCGTTTAGGTTAATATGATTGGATTGATCCAGAATATATTTATTTGATTAAAATTGTACCAAGGAAAAATCTGTTTGAACTATGTCCACAAGATGACATGCTAGCACTTTGATTCTTCACAAAACAGAATTGTATTAGTAGAAAAAATAGAATTATACCAAATTTAGAGTATGATAAAAATATAGTATTTCAATATATGTCTTTAAAATTGTATTACACATTTATAGAAAATGGATACCTGGTTGTGGACCGCGATTAATTATCAATGAGAAAGGAACAGAGAATTTAAAATATTTGTACCCAGATGAGGACATATCAAATTTACCACAATATTCAACACGATGTACCACAATGTCAAATAAAGATTATTTAAAATCAATGAATATATTTACACAATTTAGAGATTTAACACCTAGTCAAATGTTGACATTATTTATAGAATTTCGTAGTAAGAAAATCCATTTAAAGTCCATTTGAAAATAGTTTATTAAAAATGGAACAAGCTAGTGAAGATAATGTTGATGGCTTAGAAATTAATGAAGAAGATGATATTGTAGTTAGTGAAGAAAATATTTACCTAAAAGATAAAAAAATGAACTCTAAAAAATAAAAAAAAAAATTATATAGGTATGTTTGGTTACTATGTATTTTTCAAATAAATAAAAAATAAATAAATGGATATTAGATTTTGGATTGTTTGAAAATGATAAAATCTTGTATGTTACCGAAAATCGATTATCGATTTTGCTGCTAAGAATCGAAGTGGAAACAACATATTCCACAAAAAATGCTACTAGGAATCGAAGTCGAAACAACATATTCCACAAACAACGCTTTTCTAGTTATAATATTAAGTAGGATTATAAATATAAAAATACATCTTCAATTCAAAGCACAGATTGGTCATCAGAATTTTTTCAATTCTGAAACCCGCTTTTCTAAATAGTTTGCCAAAACGGCACGGCAACTGAGAGATTGAATGATTGAATTATTCTTGCATATTATTTATTAATGACATTTTTCGTCTTCCTCTTTCTTTCTTTTCTAAATGCGACGAAACAATGAATCGACCTCAAGTTAATATTTCGTATTCGTTATTCGTATGCTTCAATTTTTATATCTGATCGTCAGAGACTCCGAAAGCCGAAAAAACAAAACTGTCGAAGACGAAATAATTTAACCCAAGATGAAAAGTTAAGCCTGGGCTACATTGTTTCGATTCGTTTCGAAAAGTTCAAATTTGACGTCTCCATATATTTTATATGGGAAGTCGATTGAGTGGACACATAGGTCGAATCGGAACGAATCGAATCGAAAGAGTTTGGAACGATTGGAATTTTGCGAATCCAAAACTGAAGGAAATGTCAAGAGGAATGAAATTTGACTGTTTCAAAAATAACAAAAACAAAATATATGTGGTTTAATCGATTGTGATCGGTAACTATGTGTTCAGTCTACTTAACCGTCGAATAGAATGGAATCGAATCGAAACTGAACTGAACTGATAGGAACAATGTAGCCCAGGCTTTAAGTACGTGAGATAGGAAAAATGCTCATAAACTATTACTAATATTGGCAATACTAGAATAGATATTTTTTCGCATTTTCAGCGCTTATGAAAAAAATTATTCTAGCAAAACCCTTGAAGAAACTCCTTTACCACTTTTGAATTTTAATTCATATGAAAAACCTTTAAAAGACAAACTTGTTTACTACTGTTGAATTTCAATATTTACTCTAAGCAGCGTAATTATTTAAATGAATTACTTGTGCAATTATCATCATGATTAATTATTCAGCATAGAGCATAAGTAAATTATTATTTTAATATATTTTGATTCTGCTATTACGGCCATACATACTTCTATCAACAGTCTCTAAAATTATAGTTGAATCACATATTATTTTTTGAAACCGTTAAATTTCTTTCACTTGACATTTGCTTCAGTTTGGATTCGCAAACGTTCAATTATTCCAAACTCTTTCGATTCGATTTCAATCGCACCTATATGTTTCCAATGAAACGATTTTTCATACATATGAAAACGTCCGTTTTTTAGGTGCGTTGAGGCATGCTTGTCTATAAATATTATTTAGAATAAATGGGTTTTCTGATAACTAATTACATGGCGCAACGCAACAACTGTGAAGAAAAAAATATCTTTTGACATTTGTTATATTTAATAAAATAATATTTACAGCAAAGCATGCCTAAAAACCGCACATGTATTTCGGCTATAATATTATCACCCACTGAGCAAGCAAAGCACTGACCGTGACAGGCAGCGAGAATTGGAGCCTTCTCATTCAAACAAACAAAAAGTGTTGTTAATTATAATTATAATAAGATAAGTGTGAAGTATCGTAGGTTCAAGAAGAAACAGAAAAACAAAATCTTAAAATATAGAGTGTGGAAAGATATTATTTTATGGCTTTTAAAAATTAAAAATATATTATATCACTATATCAGAAAGTTGTGTTTCACAGAAGAATAATGACATCTTTAGAGCCGCCGCAAAATAAGAATTGGGAATTATCTCTTTATGAGATTCAACGAAAAGCCCAAGAAGTTATTACAGACAATACCGAAATTCACGTAGTTTGCATAGTGAACTTATGTGTCCAATTTGTTTGGATATGTTGAAAAAAACAATGACTACTAAAGAATGTTTACATCGATTGTATTATATTATAACAGCTCTAAGATCAGGCAATAAAGAATGTCCAACTTGCTGAAAGAAATTAGTCTCAAAACGAACACTGCGACCAGATCCAAATTTCGATCCTATAGTCGGGAAGAATACGAAGCAATTCAGGTAAAAAGTTAATGTAAACAAATATTTTGTGGTATTTAATATTTTTATAGGAACGTGTTTTGGCTAAATTTAATCAAACACAGTCACAGCAAGCTCTTGTTAATTCAATTAATGAAGGTATTAAATTACAAACACAAAATCGTCCAAAACGTTATAGTCGTAAAGGAAATGATACTGACAGTCATAATTCACATCATAGTAATGCCAGTTCAACTTCAGCTCAAAATAATGGGATAGATGGTGGTGCATCTGATAGTAGACATGCATCAAATCCACCTTCTGTACGTAGTACACCATCTCCAGTACCATCAAATAGTAGCAGCAGTAAACCAAAACGTGCAATGTCAGTTTTCACATCAGAACGGTCAGAAGAATCTGAAAGTGATAGTCAAATGGATTGTAGAACTGAAGGAGATTCAAATATTGATACAGAAGGTGAAGGTAATTCTGAATTGGGTATGAATGATGAAATTGAGCTTGTATTTAAACCACATCCAACTGAAATGGGTGGTGACAATCAACTAATGAAAGCATTAAAAGAGAATTCCGTTAAATATATAAAAACTACTGCAAATGCTACTGGTAAGTAAAGATAGCAAAAAGAAATGCAACTTTTATGCAGCTACTAAAACTAAATAAAAATTTTTTTTAGTTGATCATTTAAGTAAATATTTGGCAATGCGTTTAACATTGGATTTGGATACTGAACTTCCCGAGGCATATCGTTTATGGAATTTCTGTATATATGTTGCTCCACAACCACAACAATTAGTTATTTTGAATGGTAATCAAACTTTGCAGCAGGTGAATGAAAAATTCTGGAAGGTCAAAAATGTTTGTGTTGATATTTTAGATATTTTCTGTTTGTTTTAAAATATTTTCTGTTTGTTTTAAAATATTTTCTTTTTTTCAAGGTCAATAAACCAATGGAAATGTATTATTCATGGAAAAAATCCTAGGGACAAATTGGTCACACTCAATAAAAGAGTGTGCGGAAATGAATTTATAGAAGATCATGTATTCCAGCGGCAATCGAAATATGAACCTGATTTGTTGTTGAATGTATTCTTTCCACACATTTTTTTTTTTTTTTGTATTTTTAATAATTTTGAAAGTATATTTTACAAGTAAATTCTAGTTCTTTAGTATTAAAAATTATGATTATATATTATAAAAATATTTATAATATATTAATTTGCATGTATGTATGTATAGTAATACATAATTATATAAAATAAATATATTCATATAAAATAAAATTTAAGTTTATTTTATTAAATTTGCAAAATAATCTAAAAAAAAGTTGATTTCACCACAAATTTTATATGGAATTGCAAAAACATGTTTAAAATGCAATATGGAAAATAAAAAGTAATTAGAAAAAATAAAACTAAAATGGTAAAATAATTATTGAATCATACTTAGCTAATTCCCAGAACCCAAAACTTTTTTTTTTTTTTTAAATTATTAATAAAAATAAAATAAAGTAATTTATGTTAAATTTTTTATTTTATTAATTTTTCTTGGAACACTTGTTCTTGCAAAAATATGTCGTTCAGCAACTAGTAATTCTTTTCGTAAATTTGCTGCTTCTTGCTGCGAACATAATTCCATTGAGCTAACATTTCTTTGATGACATGAGGTGCATGGGTTTCTACAGCATCCTGAATGATTATTAAAGTTCTAAAATATAAAGAGAATAATTAGTAAAAAATATTTTTTTATGTATAAATTATAATTATAATTACTTTTTCATAGAATGATCTAATAATCTAAATATATTCATAGAATGATCTAAGAATGATGGATACAGGCTTAACTTTAATTTCGTGTTTTGCTCCCGAATCACCTAGCATAGTAACATAAATACGAAAAGTAAATCACTTGGCTCACATCACAATCACAACAAGACATATCTTATTTTATTTTGCATTTTTCTAATCTAAATAGAAAAAATATATATATATTTATTAAATTATTAAATATAATATTAATTTGATGTTTGTAAAAGTTTTTTTGTAAGCAATCCTGGACCAGGATTAACCTTAACAATTGGAGTTTGTGATGGTAAATCTTTTAATAAATGTTCAGAAATAATATCTGCACTTTTTTCATGCACTAAATACAAACTTTCTGGAGTTTTCTGTCTTTTCCGCAGTAATTTATTTGGAAATATATTTAATATTTGAGTTCTTTCAGCGGAACCATGTAATTCAAGAACTTCTTCAGAAATGTGTATTTTTTCTAAATTTGATTTATACTTTTTCTTAGGAGTTTTAACAACTGGTTTTGTGGAAAAAAATCTAAATTTTAGTATAGAGCTGGGCAAAAAGTAACGAGTAACGAAAGTACCGATCGGTACTCAACTTTTTTAAAAGTACTCGTTACATATTTTTGTATCTCGTTACATTTCGTTACTTTAAAATGTGATTGTCACATATTGAAATTTTTGTACCGGAATTTACAATTTGGAAAAGAATAAGGGAATTTAATCTGAATTCGTATAATTCTTTTTATTTATAAATTTTTTTAGTCTAGTATCATCAAAACATTGCGATTTTGGGGATACTAGACTAAATTTTTTTTTAAATTCAGATTATTGTTACCATTAATAATTTTTTTTTTAAATTGACTTAAACACTTTCAAAATAAACGGCTCATACATTATATCAGACTTTAATATATTTTAAACATTCTGGGAAATTAAAACCTTTTTGTTTGAATCTGGAATCCGAAAACATGGATGCTCCTAATGTGTATGAGTCAAGATGTGAAACCTCATAAGTAGCAATATATTATACATATATCTACTTACGAGGTTTCACATCTAGACCGTCGATATATGTATATATTGTATGTTATGTTAAAAAACATACGAAAATAAATATAAAAAGTGATAATAATAGTACAAAATAAAATTTGAATTTTAGTTTATTTTATTTTTAGATCTTTTTCAAAAAAAAAAGTTTTATGCTGCAAATTAGGTTTTCAATTACAACTCCATATTCATATTTATTTATTTTTTAGAAGAAAAATATTTGTTCTTATATATATATATATATACCATACGTAATTTCGATTTTTTTCAATACTAAAAAAAGTAACGAAATGAGTAACGAAATAACGACGTTCCTTTGAGAAAAGTACCGATACCGATTTCGGTACTTGAAAGTACCGACTTTGCCCAGCTCTATTTTAGTAGTATTTCGAGTACAAACTTTGATTGTAAGAATTGTGCCATATTTTTTTTATTATTTGTTTACATTTTTGAGATTAGAGTTGGACCAAAAAAAAATGACTTTTGAATTTTCGGCGTTTGCAAAAAAGTACTGCAAATGACGACAGTGCTGCAAAGTTTTGTGCGGCAGGACTGCTTTGACATTCAACATATAATTATTACTATTTTTTGTATATTTAATATACTCTTTCAATATTCAGTTGTAATTATATATAAACGTATGCAACTAATATTAATAAAAATATCAGATAAATTATTGTCGCCAAATAATTTAACAGCCAGTTTTGTTACATGAAAAGTTAAGCCTGGGCTACATTGTTTCGATTCGTTTCGAAAAGTTCAAATTTGACGTCTCCATATATTTTATATGGGAAGTCGATTGAGTGGACACATAGGTCGAATCGGAACGAATCGAATCGAAAGAGTTTGGAACGATTGGAATTTTGCGAATCCAAAACTGAAGGAAATGTCAAGAGGAATGAAATTTGACTGTTTCAAAAATAACAAAAACAAAATATATGTGGTTTAATCGATTGTGATCGGTAACTATGTGTTCAGTCTACTTAACCGTCGAATAGAATGGAATCGAATCGAAACTGAACTGAACTGATAGGAACAATGTAGCCCAGGCTTTAAGTACGTGAGATAGGAAAAATGCTCATAAACTATTACTAATATTGGCAATACTAGAATAGATATTTTTTCGCATTTTCAGCGCTTATGAAAAAAATTATTCTAGCAAAACCCTTGAAGAAACTCCTTTACCACTTTTGAATTTTAATTCATATGAAAAACCTTTAAAAGACAAACTTGTTTACTACTGTTGAATTTCAATATTTACTCTAAGCAGCGTAATTATTTAAATGAATTACTTGTGCAATTATCATCATGATTAATTATTCAGCATAGAGCATAAGTAAATTATTATTTTAATATATTTTGATTCTGCTATTACGGCCATACATACTTCTATCAACAGTCTCTAAAATTATAGTTGAATCACATATTATTTTTTGAAACCGTTAAATTTCTTTCACTTGACATTTGCTTCAGTTTGGATTCGCAAACGTTCAATTATTCCAAACTCTTTCGATTCGATTTCAATCGCACCTATATGTTTCCAATGAAACGATTTTTCATACATATGAAAACGTCCGTTTTTTAGGTGCGTTGAGGCATGCTTGTCTATAAATATTATTTAGAATAAATGGGTTTTCTGATAACTAATTACATGGCGCAACGCAACAACTGTGAAGAAAAAAATATCTTTTGACATTTGTTATATTTAATAAAATAATATTTACAGCAAAGCATGCCTAAAAACCGCACATGTATTTCGGCTATAATATTATCACCCACTGAGCAAGCAAAGCACTGACCGTGACAGGCAGCGAGAATTGGAGCCTTCTCATTCAAACAAACAAAAAGTGTTGTTAATTATAATTATAATAAGATAAGTGTGAAGTATCGTAGGTTCAAGAAGAAACAGAAAAACAAAATCTTAAAATATAGAGTGTGGAAAGATATTATTTTATGGCTTTTAAAAATTAAAAATATATTATATCACTATATCAGAAAGTTGTGTTTCACAGAAGAATAATGACATCTTTAGAGCCGCCGCAAAATAAGAATTGGGAATTATCTCTTTATGAGATTCAACGAAAAGCCCAAGAAGTTATTACAGACAATACCGAAATTCACGTAGTTTGCATAGTGAACTTATGTGTCCAATTTGTTTGGATATGTTGAAAAAAACAATGACTACTAAAGAATGTTTACATCGATTGTATTATATTATAACAGCTCTAAGATCAGGCAATAAAGAATGTCCAACTTGCTGAAAGAAATTAGTCTCAAAACGAACACTGCGACCAGATCCAAATTTCGATCCTATAGTCGGGAAGAATACGAAGCAATTCAGGTAAAAAGTTAATGTAAACAAATATTTTGTGGTATTTAATATTTTTATAGGAACGTGTTTTGGCTAAATTTAATCAAACACAGTCACAGCAAGCTCTTGTTAATTCAATTAATGAAGGTATTAAATTACAAACACAAAATCGTCCAAAACGTTATAGTCGTAAAGGAAATGATACTGACAGTCATAATTCACATCATAGTAATGCCAGTTCAACTTCAGCTCAAAATAATGGGATAGATGGTGGTGCATCTGATAGTAGACATGCATCAAATCCACCTTCTGTACGTAGTACACCATCTCCAGTACCATCAAATAGTAGCAGCAGTAAACCAAAACGTGCAATGTCAGTTTTCACATCAGAACGGTCAGAAGAATCTGAAAGTGATAGTCAAATGGATTGTAGAACTGAAGGAGATTCAAATATTGATACAGAAGGTGAAGGTAATTCTGAATTGGGTATGAATGATGAAATTGAGCTTGTATTTAAACCACATCCAACTGAAATGGGTGGTGACAATCAACTAATGAAAGCATTAAAAGAGAATTCCGTTAAATATATAAAAACTACTGCAAATGCTACTGGTAAGTAAAGATAGCAAAAAGAAATGCAACTTTTATGCAGCTACTAAAACTAAATAAAAATTTTTTTTAGTTGATCATTTAAGTAAATATTTGGCAATGCGTTTAACATTGGATTTGGATACTGAACTTCCCGAGGCATATCGTTTATGGAATTTCTGTATATATGTTGCTCCACAACCACAACAATTAGTTATTTTGAATGGTAATCAAACTTTGCAGCAGGTGAATGAAAAATTCTGGAAGGTCAAAAATGTTTGTGTTGATATTTTAGATATTTTCTGTTTGTTTTAAAATATTTTCTGTTTGTTTTAAAATATTTTCTTTTTTTCAAGGTCAATAAACCAATGGAAATGTATTATTCATGGAAAAAATCCTAGGGACAAATTGGTCACACTCAATAAAAGAGTGTGCGGAAATGAATTTATAGAAGATCATGTATTCCAGCGGCAATCGAAATATGAACCTGATTTGTTGTTGAATGTATTCTTTCCACACATTTTTTTTTTTTTTTGTATTTTTAATAATTTTGAAAGTATATTTTACAAGTAAATTCTAGTTCTTTAGTATTAAAAATTATGATTATATATTATAAAAATATTTATAATATATTAATTTGCATGTATGTATGTATAGTAATACATAATTATATAAAATAAATATATTCATATAAAATAAAATTTAAGTTTATTTTATTAAATTTGCAAAATAATCTAAAAAAAAGTTGATTTCACCACAAATTTTATATGGAATTGCAAAAACATGTTTAAAATGCAATATGGAAAATAAAAAGTAATTAGAAAAAATAAAACTAAAATGGTAAAATAATTATTGAATCATACTTAGCTAATTCCCAGAACCCAAAACTTTTTTTTTTTTTTTAAATTATTAATAAAAATAAAATAAAGTAATTTATGTTAAATTTTTTATTTTATTAATTTTTCTTGGAACACTTGTTCTTGCAAAAATATGTCGTTCAGCAACTAGTAATTCTTTTCGTAAATTTGCTGCTTCTTGCTGCGAACATAATTCCATTGAGCTAACATTTCTTTGATGACATGAGGTGCATGGGTTTCTACAGCATCCTGAATGATTATTAAAGTTCTAAAATATAAAGAGAATAATTAGTAAAAAATATTTTTTTATGTATAAATTATAATTATAATTACTTTTTCATAGAATGATCTAATAATCTAAATATATTCATAGAATGATCTAAGAATGATGGATACAGGCTTAACTTTAATTTCGTGTTTTGCTCCCGAATCACCTAGCATAGTAACATAAATACGAAAAGTAAATCACTTGGCTCACATCACAATCACAACAAGACATATCTTATTTTATTTTGCATTTTTCTAATCTAAATAGAAAAAATATATATATATTTATTAAATTATTAAATATAATATTAATTTGATGTTTGTAAAAGTTTTTTTGTAAGCAATCCTGGACCAGGATTAACCTTAACAATTGGAGTTTGTGATGGTAAATCTTTTAATAAATGTTCAGAAATAATATCTGCACTTTTTTCATGCACTAAATACAAACTTTCTGGAGTTTTCTGTCTTTTCCGCAGTAATTTATTTGGAAATATATTTAATATTTGAGTTCTTTCAGCGGAACCATGTAATTCAAGAACTTCTTCAGAAATGTGTATTTTTTCTAAATTTGATTTATACTTTTTCTTAGGAGTTTTAACAACTGGTTTTGTGGAAAAAAATCTAAATTTTAGTATAGAGCTGGGCAAAAAGTAACGAGTAACGAAAGTACCGATCGGTACTCAACTTTTTTAAAAGTACTCGTTACATATTTTTGTATCTCGTTACATTTCGTTACTTTAAAATGTGATTGTCACATATTGAAATTTTTGTACCGGAATTTACAATTTGGAAAAGAATAAGGGAATTTAATCTGAATTCGTATAATTCTTTTTATTTATAAATTTTTTTAGTCTAGTATCATCAAAACATTGCGATTTTGGGGATACTAGACTAAATTTTTTTTTAAATTCAGATTATTGTTACCATTAATAATTTTTTTTTTAAATTGACTTAAACACTTTCAAAATAAACGGCTCATACATTATATCAGACTTTAATATATTTTAAACATTCTGGGAAATTAAAACCTTTTTGTTTGAATCTGGAATCCGAAAACATGGATGCTCCTAATGTGTATGAGTCAAGATGTGAAACCTCATAAGTAGCAATATATTATACATATATCTACTTACGAGGTTTCACATCTAGACCGTCGATATATGTATATATTGTATGTTATGTTAAAAAACATACGGAAATAAATATAAAAAGTGATAATAATAGTACAAAATAAAATTTGAATTTTAGTTTATTTTATTTTTAGATCTTTTTCAAAAAAAAAAGTTTTATGCTGCAAATTAGGTTTTCAATTACAACTCCATATTCATATTTATTTATTTTTTAGAAGAAAAATATTTGTTCTTATATATATATATATATACCATACGTAATTTCGATTTTTTTCAATACTAAAAAAAGTAACGAAATGAGTAACGAAATAACGACGTTCCTTTGAGAAAAGTACCGATACCGATTTCGGTACTTGAAAGTACCGACTTTGCCCAGCTCTATTTTAGTAGTATTTCGAGTACAAACTTTGATTGTAAGAATTGTGCCATATTTTTTTTATTATTTGTTTACATTTTTGAGATTAGAGTTGGACCAAAAAAAAATGACTTTTGAATTTTCGGCGTTTGCAAAAAAGTACTGCAAATGACGACAGTGCTGCAAAGTTTTGTGCGGCAGGACTGCTTTGACATTCAACATATAATTATTACTATTTTTTGTATATTTAATATACTCTTTCAATATTCAGTTGTAATTATATATAAACGTATGCAACTAATATTAATAAAAATATCAGATAAATTATTGTCGCCAAATAATTTAACAGCCAGTTTTGTTACATGAAAAGTTAAGCCTGGGCTACATTGTTTCGATTCGTTTCGAAAAGTTCAAATTTGACGTCTCCATATATTTTATATGGGAAGTCGATTGAGTGGACACATAGGTCGAATCGGAACGAATCGAATCGAAAGAGTTTGGAACGATTGGAATTTTGCGAATCCAAAACTGAAGGAAATGTCAAGAGGAATGAAATTTGACTGTTTCAAAAATAACAAAAACAAAATATATGTGGTTTAATCGATTGTGATCGGTAACTATGTGTTCAGTCTACTTAACCGTCGAATAGAATGGAATCGAATCGAAACTGAACTGAACTGATAGGAACAATGTAGCCCAGGCTTTAAGTACGTGAGATAGGAAAAATGCTCATAAACTATTACTAATATTGGCAATACTAGAATAGATATTTTTTCGCATTTTCAGCGCTTATGAAAAAAATTATTCTAGCAAAACCCTTGAAGAAACTCCTTTACCACTTTTGAATTTTAATTCATATGAAAAACCTTTAAAAGACAAACTTGTTTACTACTGTTGAATTTCAATATTTACTCTAAGCAGCGTAATTATTTAAATGAATTACTTGTGCAATTATCATCATGATTAATTATTCAGCATAGAGCATAAGTAAATTATTATTTTAATATATTTTGATTCTGCTATTACGGCCATACATACTTCTATCAACAGTCTCTAAAATTATAGTTGAATCACATATTATTTTTTGAAACCGTTAAATTTCTTTCACTTGACATTTGCTTCAGTTTGGATTCGCAAACGTTCAATTATTCCAAACTCTTTCGATTCGATTTCAATCGCACCTATATGTTTCCAATGAAACGATTTTTCATACATATGAAAACGTCCGTTTTTTAGGTGCGTTGAGGCATGCTTGTCTATAAATATTATTTAGAATAAATGGGTTTTCTGATAACTAATTACATGGCGCAACGCAACAACTGTGAAGAAAAAAATATCTTTTGACATTTGTTATATTTAATAAAATAATATTTACAGCAAAGCATGCCTAAAAACCGCACATGTATTTCGGCTATAATATTATCACCCACTGAGCAAGCAAAGCACTGACCGTGACAGGCAGCGAGAATTGGAGCCTTCTCATTCAAACAAACAAAAAGTGTTGTTAATTATAATTATAATAAGATAAGTGTGAAGTATCGTAGGTTCAAGAAGAAACAGAAAAACAAAATCTTAAAATATAGAGTGTGGAAAGATATTATTTTATGGCTTTTAAAAATTAAAAATATATTATATCACTATATCAGAAAGTTGTGTTTCACAGAAGAATAATGACATCTTTAGAGCCGCCGCAAAATAAGAATTGGGAATTATCTCTTTATGAGATTCAACGAAAAGCCCAAGAAGTTATTACAGACAATACCGAAATTCACGTAGTTTGCATAGTGAACTTATGTGTCCAATTTGTTTGGATATGTTGAAAAAAACAATGACTACTAAAGAATGTTTACATCGATTGTATTATATTATAACAGCTCTAAGATCAGGCAATAAAGAATGTCCAACTTGCTGAAAGAAATTAGTCTCAAAACGAACACTGCGACCAGATCCAAATTTCGATCCTATAGTCGGGAAGAATACGAAGCAATTCAGGTAAAAAGTTAATGTAAACAAATATTTTGTGGTATTTAATATTTTTATAGGAACGTGTTTTGGCTAAATTTAATCAAACACAGTCACAGCAAGCTCTTGTTAATTCAATTAATGAAGGTATTAAATTACAAACACAAAATCGTCCAAAACGTTATAGTCGTAAAGGAAATGATACTGACAGTCATAATTCACATCATAGTAATGCCAGTTCAACTTCAGCTCAAAATAATGGGATAGATGGTGGTGCATCTGATAGTAGACATGCATCAAATCCACCTTCTGTACGTAGTACACCATCTCCAGTACCATCAAATAGTAGCAGCAGTAAACCAAAACGTGCAATGTCAGTTTTCACATCAGAACGGTCAGAAGAATCTGAAAGTGATAGTCAAATGGATTGTAGAACTGAAGGAGATTCAAATATTGATACAGAAGGTGAAGGTAATTCTGAATTGGGTATGAATGATGAAATTGAGCTTGTATTTAAACCACATCCAACTGAAATGGGTGGTGACAATCAACTAATGAAAGCATTAAAAGAGAATTCCGTTAAATATATAAAAACTACTGCAAATGCTACTGGTAAGTAAAGATAGCAAAAAGAAATGCAACTTTTATGCAGCTACTAAAACTAAATAAAAATTTTTTTTAGTTGATCATTTAAGTAAATATTTGGCAATGCGTTTAACATTGGATTTGGATACTGAACTTCCCGAGGCATATCGTTTATGGAATTTCTGTATATATGTTGCTCCACAACCACAACAATTAGTTATTTTGAATGGTAATCAAACTTTGCAGCAGGTGAATGAAAAATTCTGGAAGGTCAAAAATGTTTGTGTTGATATTTTAGATATTTTCTGTTTGTTTTAAAATATTTTCTGTTTGTTTTAAAATATTTTCTTTTTTTCAAGGTCAATAAACCAATGGAAATGTATTATTCATGGAAAAAATCCTAGGGACAAATTGGTCACACTCAATAAAAGAGTGTGCGGAAATGAATTTATAGAAGATCATGTATTCCAGCGGCAATCGAAATATGAACCTGATTTGTTGTTGAATGTATTCTTTCCACATTTTTTTTTTTTTTTGTATTTTTAATAATTTTGAAAGTATATTTTACAAGTAAATTCTAGTTCTTTAGTATTAAAAATTATGATTATATATTATAAAAATATTTATAATATATTAATTTGCATGTATGTATGTATAGTAATACATAATTATATAAAATAAATATATTCATATAAAATAAAATTTAAGTTTATTTTATTAAATTTGCAAAATAATCTAAAAAAAAGTTGATTTCACCACAAATTTTATATGGAATTGCAAAAACATGTTTAAAATGCAATATGGAAAATAAAAAGTAATTAGAAAAAATAAAACTAAAATGGTAAAATAATTATTGAATCATACTTAGCTAATTCCCAGAACCCAAAACTTTTTTTTTTTTTTTAAATTATTAATAAAAATAAAATAAAGTAATTTATGTTAAATTTTTTATTTTATTAATTTTTCTTGGAACACTTGTTCTTGCAAAAATATGTCGTTCAGCAACTAGTAATTCTTTTCGTAAATTTGCTGCTTCTTGCTGCGAACATAATTCCATTGAGCTAACATTTCTTTGATGACATGAGGTGCATGGGTTTCTACAGCATCCTGAATGATTATTAAAGTTCTAAAATATAAAGAGAATAATTAGTAAAAAATATTTTTTTATGTATAAATTATAATTATAATTACTTTTTCATAGAATGATCTAATAATCTAAATATATTCATAGAATGATCTAAGAATGATGGATACAGGCTTAACTTTAATTTCGTGTTTTGCTCCCGAATCACCTAGCATAGTAACATAAATACGAAAAGTAAATCACTTGGCTCACATCACAATCACAACAAGACATATCTTATTTTATTTTGCATTTTTCTAATCTAAATAGAAAAAATATATATATATTTATTAAATTATTAAATATAATATTAATTTGATGTTTGTAAAAGTTTTTTTGTAAGCAATCCTGGACCAGGATTAACCTTAACAATTGGAGTTTGTGATGGTAAATCTTTTAATAAATGTTCAGAAATAATATCTGCACTTTTTTCATGCACTAAATACAAACTTTCTGGAGTTTTCTGTCTTTTCCGCAGTAATTTATTTGGAAATATATTTAATATTTGAGTTCTTTCAGCGGAACCATGTAATTCAAGAACTTCTTCAGAAATGTGTATTTTTTCTAAATTTGATTTATACTTTTTCTTAGGAGTTTTAACAACTGGTTTTGTGGAAAAAAATCTAAATTTTAGTATAGAGCTGGGCAAAAAGTAACGAGTAACGAAAGTACCGATCGGTACTCAACTTTTTTAAAAGTACTCGTTACATATTTTTGTATCTCGTTACATTTCGTTACTTTAAAATGTGATTGTCACATATTGAAATTTTTGTACCGGAATTTACAATTTGGAAAAGAATAAGGGAATTTAATCTGAATTCGTATAATTCTTTTTATTTATAAATTTTTTTAGTCTAGTATCATCAAAACATTGCGATTTTGGGGATACTAGACTAAATTTTTTTTTAAATTCAGATTATTGTTACCATTAATAATTTTTTTTTTAAATTGACTTAAACACTTTCAAAATAAACGGCTCATACATTATATCAGACTTTAATATATTTTAAACATTCTGGGAAATTAAAACCTTTTTGTTTGAATCTGGAATCCGAAAACATGGATGCTCCTAATGTGTATGAGTCAAGATGTGAAACCTCATAAGTAGCAATATATTATACATATATCTACTTACGAGGTTTCACATCTAGACCGTCGATATATGTATATATTGTATGTTATGTTAAAAAACATACGAAAATAAATATAAAAAGTGATAATAATAGTACAAAATAAAATTTGAATTTTAGTTTATTTTATTTTTAGATCTTTTTCAAAAAAAAAAGTTTTATGCTGCAAATTAGGTTTTCAATTACAACTCCATATTCATATTTATTTATTTTTTAGAAGAAAAATATTTGTTCTTATATATATATATATATACCATACGTAATTTCGATTTTTTTCAATACTAAAAAAAGTAACGAAATGAGTAACGAAATAACGACGTTCCTTTGAGAAAAGTACCGATACCGATTTCGGTACTTGAAAGTACCGACTTTGCCCAGCTCTATTTTAGTAGTATTTCGAGTACAAACTTTGATTGTAAGAATTGTGCCATATTTTTTTTATTATTTGTTTACATTTTTGAGATTAGAGTTGGACCAAAAAAAAATGACTTTTGAATTTTCGGCGTTTGCAAAAAAGTACTGCAAATGACGACAGTGCTGCAAAGTTTTGTGCGGCAGGACTGCTTTGACATTCAACATATAATTATTACTATTTTTTGTATATTTAATATACTCTTTCAATATTCAGTTGTAATTATATATAAACGTATGCAACTAATATTAATAAAAATATCAGATAAATTATTGTCGCCAAATAATTTAACAGCCAGTTTTGTTACATGAAAAGTTAAGCCTGGGCTACATTGTTTCGATTCGTTTCGAAAAGTTCAAATTTGACGTCTCCATATATTTTATATGGGAAGTCGATTGAGTGGACACATAGGTCGAATCGGAACGAATCGAATCGAAAGAGTTTGGAACGATTGGAATTTTGCGAATCCAAAACTGAAGGAAATGTCAAGAGGAATGAAATTTGACTGTTTCAAAAATAACAAAAACAAAATATATGTGGTTTAATCGATTGTGATCGGTAACTATGTGTTCAGTCTACTTAACCGTCGAATAGAATGGAATCGAATCGAAACTGAACTGAACTGATAGGAACAATGTAGCCCAGGCTTTAAGTACGTGAGATAGGAAAAATGCTCATAAACTATTACTAATATTGGCAATACTAGAATAGATATTTTTTCGCATTTTCAGCGCTTATGAAAAAAATTATTCTAGCAAAACCCTTGAAGAAACTCCTTTACCACTTTTGAATTTTAATTCATATGAAAAACCTTTAAAAGACAAACTTGTTTACTACTGTTGAATTTCAATATTTACTCTAAGCAGCGTAATTATTTAAATGAATTACTTGTGCAATTATCATCATGATTAATTATTCAGCATAGAGCATAAGTAAATTATTATTTTAATATATTTTGATTCTGCTATTACGGCCATACATACTTCTATCAACAGTCTCTAAAATTATAGTTGAATCACATATTATTTTTTGAAACCGTTAAATTTCTTTCACTTGACATTTGCTTCAGTTTGGATTCGCAAACGTTCAATTATTCCAAACTCTTTCGATTCGATTTCAATCGCACCTATATGTTTCCAATGAAACGATTTTTCATACATATGAAAACGTCCGTTTTTTAGGTGCGTTGAGGCATGCTTGTCTATAAATATTATTTAGAATAAATGGGTTTTCTGATAACTAATTACATGGCGCAACGCAACAACTGTGAAGAAAAAAATATCTTTTGACATTTGTTATATTTAATAAAATAATATTTACAGCAAAGCATGCCTAAAAACCGCACATGTATTTCGGCTATAATATTATCACCCACTGAGCAAGCAAAGCACTGACCGTGACAGGCAGCGAGAATTGGAGCCTTCTCATTCAAACAAACAAAAAGTGTTGTTAATTATAATTATAATAAGATAAGTGTGAAGTATCGTAGGTTCAAGAAGAAACAGAAAAACAAAATCTTAAAATATAGAGTGTGGAAAGATATTATTTTATGGCTTTTAAAAATTAAAAATATATTATATCACTATATCAGAAAGTTGTGTTTCACAGAAGAATAATGACATCTTTAGAGCCGCCGCAAAATAAGAATTGGGAATTATCTCTTTATGAGATTCAACGAAAAGCCCAAGAAGTTATTACAGACAATACCGAAATTCACGTAGTTTGCATAGTGAACTTATGTGTCCAATTTGTTTGGATATGTTGAAAAAAACAATGACTACTAAAGAATGTTTACATCGATTGTATTATATTATAACAGCTCTAAGATCAGGCAATAAAGAATGTCCAACTTGCTGAAAGAAATTAGTCTCAAAACGAACACTGCGACCAGATCCAAATTTCGATCCTATAGTCGGGAAGAATACGAAGCAATTCAGGTAAAAAGTTAATGTAAACAAATATTTTGTGGTATTTAATATTTTTATAGGAACGTGTTTTGGCTAAATTTAATCAAACACAGTCACAGCAAGCTCTTGTTAATTCAATTAATGAAGGTATTAAATTACAAACACAAAATCGTCCAAAACGTTATAGTCGTAAAGGAAATGATACTGACAGTCATAATTCACATCATAGTAATGCCAGTTCAACTTCAGCTCAAAATAATGGGATAGATGGTGGTGCATCTGATAGTAGACATGCATCAAATCCACCTTCTGTACGTAGTACACCATCTCCAGTACCATCAAATAGTAGCAGCAGTAAACCAAAACGTGCAATGTCAGTTTTCACATCAGAACGGTCAGAAGAATCTGAAAGTGATAGTCAAATGGATTGTAGAACTGAAGGAGATTCAAATATTGATACAGAAGGTGAAGGTAATTCTGAATTGGGTATGAATGATGAAATTGAGCTTGTATTTAAACCACATCCAACTGAAATGGGTGGTGACAATCAACTAATGAAAGCATTAAAAGAGAATTCCGTTAAATATATAAAAACTACTGCAAATGCTACTGGTAAGTAAAGATAGCAAAAAGAAATGCAACTTTTATGCAGCTACTAAAACTAAATAAAAATTTTTTTTAGTTGATCATTTAAGTAAATATTTGGCAATGCGTTTAACATTGGATTTGGATACTGAACTTCCCGAGGCATATCGTTTATGGAATTTCTGTATATATGTTGCTCCACAACCACAACAATTAGTTATTTTGAATGGTAATCAAACTTTGCAGCAGGTGAATGAAAAATTCTGGAAGGTCAAAAATGTTTGTGTTGATATTTTAGATATTTTCTGTTTGTTTTAAAATATTTTCTGTTTGTTTTAAAATATTTTCTTTTTTTCAAGGTCAATAAACCAATGGAAATGTATTATTCATGGAAAAAATCCTAGGGACAAATTGGTCACACTCAATAAAAGAGTGTGCGGAAATGAATTTATAGAAGATCATGTATTCCAGCGGCAATCGAAATATGAACCTGATTTGTTGTTGAATGTATTCTTTCCACACATTTTTTTTTTTTTTTGTATTTTTAATAATTTTGAAAGTATATTTTACAAGTAAATTCTAGTTCTTTAGTATTAAAAATTATGATTATATATTATAAAAATATTTATAATATATTAATTTGCATGTATGTATGTATAGTAATACATAATTATATAAAATAAATATATTCATATAAAATAAAATTTAAGTTTATTTTATTAAATTTGCAAAATAATCTAAAAAAAAGTTGATTTCACCACAAATTTTATATGGAATTGCAAAAACATGTTTAAAATGCAATATGGAAAATAAAAAGTAATTAGAAAAAATAAAACTAAAATGGTAAAATAATTATTGAATCATACTTAGCTAATTCCCAGAACCCAAAACTTTTTTTTTTTTTTTAAATTATTAATAAAAATAAAATAAAGTAATTTATGTTAAATTTTTTATTTTATTAATTTTTCTTGGAACACTTGTTCTTGCAAAAATATGTCGTTCAGCAACTAGTAATTCTTTTCGTAAATTTGCTGCTTCTTGCTGCGAACATAATTCCATTGAGCTAACATTTCTTTGATGACATGAGGTGCATGGGTTTCTACAGCATCCTGAATGATTATTAAAGTTCTAAAATATAAAGAGAATAATTAGTAAAAAATATTTTTTTATGTATAAATTATAATTATAATTACTTTTTCATAGAATGATCTAATAATCTAAATATATTCATAGAATGATCTAAGAATGATGGATACAGGCTTAACTTTAATTTCGTGTTTTGCTCCCGAATCACCTAGCATAGTAACATAAATACGAAAAGTAAATCACTTGGCTCACATCACAATCACAACAAGACATATCTTATTTTATTTTGCATTTTTCTAATCTAAATAGAAAAAATATATATATATTTATTAAATTATTAAATATAATATTAATTTGATGTTTGTAAAAGTTTTTTTGTAAGCAATCCTGGACCAGGATTAACCTTAACAATTGGAGTTTGTGATGGTAAATCTTTTAATAAATGTTCAGAAATAATATCTGCACTTTTTTCATGCACTAAATACAAACTTTCTGGAGTTTTCTGTCTTTTCCGCAGTAATTTATTTGGAAATATATTTAATATTTGAGTTCTTTCAGCGGAACCATGTAATTCAAGAACTTCTTCAGAAATGTGTATTTTTTCTAAATTTGATTTATACTTTTTCTTAGGAGTTTTAACAACTGGTTTTGTGGAAAAAAATCTAAATTTTAGTATAGAGCTGGGCAAAAAGTAACGAGTAACGAAAGTACCGATCGGTACTCAACTTTTTTAAAAGTACTCGTTACATATTTTTGTATCTCGTTACATTTCGTTACTTTAAAATGTGATTGTCACATATTGAAATTTTTGTACCGGAATTTACAATTTGGAAAAGAATAAGGGAATTTAATCTGAATTCGTATAATTCTTTTTATTTATAAATTTTTTTAGTCTAGTATCATCAAAACATTGCGATTTTGGGGATACTAGACTAAATTTTTTTTTAAATTCAGATTATTGTTACCATTAATAATTTTTTTTTTAAATTGACTTAAACACTTTCAAAATAAACGGCTCATACATTATATCAGACTTTAATATATTTTAAACATTCTGGGAAATTAAAACCTTTTTGTTTGAATCTGGAATCCGAAAACATGGATGCTCCTAATGTGTATGAGTCAAGATGTGAAACCTCATAAGTAGCAATATATTATACATATATCTACTTACGAGGTTTCACATCTAGACCGTCGATATATGTATATATTGTATGTTATGTTAAAAAACATACGGAAATAAATATAAAAAGTGATAATAATAGTACAAAATAAAATTTGAATTTTAGTTTATTTTATTTTTAGATCTTTTTCAAAAAAAAAAGTTTTATGCTGCAAATTAGGTTTTCAATTACAACTCCATATTCATATTTATTTATTTTTTAGAAGAAAAATATTTGTTCTTATATATATATATATATACCATACGTAATTTCGATTTTTTTCAATACTAAAAAAAGTAACGAAATGAGTAACGAAATAACGACGTTCCTTTGAGAAAAGTACCGATACCGATTTCGGTACTTGAAAGTACCGACTTTGCCCAGCTCTATTTTAGTAGTATTTCGAGTACAAACTTTGATTGTAAGAATTGTGCCATATTTTTTTTATTATTTGTTTACATTTTTGAGATTAGAGTTGGACCAAAAAAAAATGACTTTTGAATTTTCGGCGTTTGCAAAAAAGTACTGCAAATGACGACAGTGCTGCAAAGTTTTGTGCGGCAGGACTGCTTTGACATTCAACATATAATTATTACTATTTTTTGTATATTTAATATACTCTTTCAATATTCAGTTGTAATTATATATAAACGTATGCAACTAATATTAATAAAAATATCAGATAAATTATTGTCGCCAAATAATTTAACAGCCAGTTTTGTTACATGAAAAGTTAAGCCTGGGCTACATTGTTTCGATTCGTTTCGAAAAGTTCAAATTTGACGTCTCCATATATTTTATATGGGAAGTCGATTGAGTGGACACATAGGTCGAATCGGAACGAATCGAATCGAAAGAGTTTGGAACGATTGGAATTTTGCGAATCCAAAACTGAAGGAAATGTCAAGAGGAATGAAATTTGACTGTTTCAAAAATAACAAAAACAAAATATATGTGGTTTAATCGATTGTGATCGGTAACTATGTGTTCAGTCTACTTAACCGTCGAATAGAATGGAATCGAATCGAAACTGAACTGAACTGATAGGAACAATGTAGCCCAGGCTTTAAGTACGTGAGATAGGAAAAATGCTCATAAACTATTACTAATATTGGCAATACTAGAATAGATATTTTTTCGCATTTTCAGCGCTTATGAAAAAAATTATTCTAGCAAAACCCTTGAAGAAACTCCTTTACCACTTTTGAATTTTAATTCATATGAAAAACCTTTAAAAGACAAACTTGTTTACTACTGTTGAATTTCAATATTTACTCTAAGCAGCGTAATTATTTAAATGAATTACTTGTGCAATTATCATCATGATTAATTATTCAGCATAGAGCATAAGTAAATTATTATTTTAATATATTTTGATTCTGCTATTACGGCCATACATACTTCTATCAACAGTCTCTAAAATTATAGTTGAATCACATATTATTTTTTGAAACCGTTAAATTTCTTTCACTTGACATTTGCTTCAGTTTGGATTCGCAAACGTTCAATTATTCCAAACTCTTTCGATTCGATTTCAATCGCACCTATATGTTTCCAATGAAACGATTTTTCATACATATGAAAACGTCCGTTTTTTAGGTGCGTTGAGGCATGCTTGTCTATAAATATTATTTAGAATAAATGGGTTTTCTGATAACTAATTACATGGCGCAACGCAACAACTGTGAAGAAAAAAATATCTTTTGACATTTGTTATATTTAATAAAATAATATTTACAGCAAAGCATGCCTAAAAACCGCACATGTATTTCGGCTATAATATTATCACCCACTGAGCAAGCAAAGCACTGACCGTGACAGGCAGCGAGAATTGGAGCCTTCTCATTCAAACAAACAAAAAGTGTTGTTAATTATAATTATAATAAGATAAGTGTGAAGTATCGTAGGTTCAAGAAGAAACAGAAAAACAAAATCTTAAAATATAGAGTGTGGAAAGATATTATTTTATGGCTTTTAAAAATTAAAAATATATTATATCACTATATCAGAAAGTTGTGTTTCACAGAAGAATAATGACATCTTTAGAGCCGCCGCAAAATAAGAATTGGGAATTATCTCTTTATGAGATTCAACGAAAAGCCCAAGAAGTTATTACAGACAATACCGAAATTCACGTAGTTTGCATAGTGAACTTATGTGTCCAATTTGTTTGGATATGTTGAAAAAAACAATGACTACTAAAGAATGTTTACATCGATTGTATTATATTATAACAGCTCTAAGATCAGGCAATAAAGAATGTCCAACTTGCTGAAAGAAATTAGTCTCAAAACGAACACTGCGACCAGATCCAAATTTCGATCCTATAGTCGGGAAGAATACGAAGCAATTCAGGTAAAAAGTTAATGTAAACAAATATTTTGTGGTATTTAATATTTTTATAGGAACGTGTTTTGGCTAAATTTAATCAAACACAGTCACAGCAAGCTCTTGTTAATTCAATTAATGAAGGTATTAAATTACAAACACAAAATCGTCCAAAACGTTATAGTCGTAAAGGAAATGATACTGACAGTCATAATTCACATCATAGTAATGCCAGTTCAACTTCAGCTCAAAATAATGGGATAGATGGTGGTGCATCTGATAGTAGACATGCATCAAATCCACCTTCTGTACGTAGTACACCATCTCCAGTACCATCAAATAGTAGCAGCAGTAAACCAAAACGTGCAATGTCAGTTTTCACATCAGAACGGTCAGAAGAATCTGAAAGTGATAGTCAAATGGATTGTAGAACTGAAGGAGATTCAAATATTGATACAGAAGGTGAAGGTAATTCTGAATTGGGTATGAATGATGAAATTGAGCTTGTATTTAAACCACATCCAACTGAAATGGGTGGTGACAATCAACTAATGAAAGCATTAAAAGAGAATTCCGTTAAATATATAAAAACTACTGCAAATGCTACTGGTAAGTAAAGATAGCAAAAAGAAATGCAACTTTTATGCAGCTACTAAAACTAAATAAAAATTTTTTTTAGTTGATCATTTAAGTAAATATTTGGCAATGCGTTTAACATTGGATTTGGATACTGAACTTCCCGAGGCATATCGTTTATGGAATTTCTGTATATATGTTGCTCCACAACCACAACAATTAGTTATTTTGAATGGTAATCAAACTTTGCAGCAGGTGAATGAAAAATTCTGGAAGGTCAAAAATGTTTGTGTTGATATTTTAGATATTTTCTGTTTGTTTTAAAATATTTTCTGTTTGTTTTAAAATATTTTCTTTTTTTCAAGGTCAATAAACCAATGGAAATGTATTATTCATGGAAAAAATCCTAGGGACAAATTGGTCACACTCAATAAAAGAGTGTGCGGAAATGAATTTATAGAAGATCATGTATTCCAGCGGCAATCGAAATATGAACCTGATTTGTTGTTGAATGTATTCTTTCCACATTTTTTTTTTTTTTTGTATTTTTAATAATTTTGAAAGTATATTTTACAAGTAAATTCTAGTTCTTTAGTATTAAAAATTATGATTATATATTATAAAAATATTTATAATATATTAATTTGCATGTATGTATGTATAGTAATACATAATTATATAAAATAAATATATTCATATAAAATAAAATTTAAGTTTATTTTATTAAATTTGCAAAATAATCTAAAAAAAAGTTGATTTCACCACAAATTTTATATGGAATTGCAAAAACATGTTTAAAATGCAATATGGAAAATAAAAAGTAATTAGAAAAAATAAAACTAAAATGGTAAAATAATTATTGAATCATACTTAGCTAATTCCCAGAACCCAAAACTTTTTTTTTTTTTTTAAATTATTAATAAAAATAAAATAAAGTAATTTATGTTAAATTTTTTATTTTATTAATTTTTCTTGGAACACTTGTTCTTGCAAAAATATGTCGTTCAGCAACTAGTAATTCTTTTCGTAAATTTGCTGCTTCTTGCTGCGAACATAATTCCATTGAGCTAACATTTCTTTGATGACATGAGGTGCATGGGTTTCTACAGCATCCTGAATGATTATTAAAGTTCTAAAATATAAAGAGAATAATTAGTAAAAAATATTTTTTTATGTATAAATTATAATTATAATTACTTTTTCATAGAATGATCTAATAATCTAAATATATTCATAGAATGATCTAAGAATGATGGATACAGGCTTAACTTTAATTTCGTGTTTTGCTCCCGAATCACCTAGCATAGTAACATAAATACGAAAAGTAAATCACTTGGCTCACATCACAATCACAACAAGACATATCTTATTTTATTTTGCATTTTTCTAATCTAAATAGAAAAAATATATATATATTTATTAAATTATTAAATATAATATTAATTTGATGTTTGTAAAAGTTTTTTTGTAAGCAATCCTGGACCAGGATTAACCTTAACAATTGGAGTTTGTGATGGTAAATCTTTTAATAAATGTTCAGAAATAATATCTGCACTTTTTTCATGCACTAAATACAAACTTTCTGGAGTTTTCTGTCTTTTCCGCAGTAATTTATTTGGAAATATATTTAATATTTGAGTTCTTTCAGCGGAACCATGTAATTCAAGAACTTCTTCAGAAATGTGTATTTTTTCTAAATTTGATTTATACTTTTTCTTAGGAGTTTTAACAACTGGTTTTGTGGAAAAAAATCTAAATTTTAGTATAGAGCTGGGCAAAAAGTAACGAGTAACGAAAGTACCGATCGGTACTCAACTTTTTTAAAAGTACTCGTTACATATTTTTGTATCTCGTTACATTTCGTTACTTTAAAATGTGATTGTCACATATTGAAATTTTTGTACCGGAATTTACAATTTGGAAAAGAATAAGGGAATTTAATCTGAATTCGTATAATTCTTTTTATTTATAAATTTTTTTAGTCTAGTATCATCAAAACATTGCGATTTTGGGGATACTAGACTAAATTTTTTTTTAAATTCAGATTATTGTTACCATTAATAATTTTTTTTTTAAATTGACTTAAACACTTTCAAAATAAACGGCTCATACATTATATCAGACTTTAATATATTTTAAACATTCTGGGAAATTAAAACCTTTTTGTTTGAATCTGGAATCCGAAAACATGGATGCTCCTAATGTGTATGAGTCAAGATGTGAAACCTCATAAGTAGCAATATATTATACATATATCTACTTACGAGGTTTCACATCTAGACCGTCGATATATGTATATATTGTATGTTATGTTAAAAAACATACGAAAATAAATATAAAAAGTGATAATAATAGTACAAAATAAAATTTGAATTTTAGTTTATTTTATTTTTAGATCTTTTTCAAAAAAAAAAGTTTTATGCTGCAAATTAGGTTTTCAATTACAACTCCATATTCATATTTATTTATTTT